>WEDG01005255.1:0-70119 GCA_017591395.1 Schistocephalus solidus
CATGGTAGATGCGTTGGACAAACACGGGGACCAAGTCAGGGTGTGGCTTGCGTTATTATTCTGCAATGCGGTCCCAACCTGGGCACGTGTAGGTTCAGGCTCATGCCGCACCCCACTCTCTCAATCCGTGGGTGATGCTCCATCTGCGCCCTACCCCACCTCCGGTTTTTCTTGACTATGTCTTGACACCAAGGACAGGCGAGTAAGAAAAAGGAGATTGCATTAGATGCAGTGCAAGACTGCTATCACTGCAAACTAATTTGCGCACATGTCACCGTCGATGGGGACATTTCTTGTGATCGTGGCTGAATGCGTGAATTGATACTGCTCTGCAACATCAGCCCTCACAGAAGGCGCGTTGCATCAGCACCGTACTTCCAAATTTGACACACAGTCGGTAGTCCGAAACCTCAGTAATATTTACAGTGGAAGATAAGTCGGGAGTACAGAAAAACCCGTAGAAAGCAGATTACATAAGCAGTCCTATGTTCCTAGAGTAATTCAACCAACTTTGACTCCACGAACACTACTTATTTGTCTGGAAATTCGAAGCACTACTGCAAACTATCTCCGGATCTGACGGGATAAACAATGTTTCCAACATTCAAACCACCATCATAATCTCAGAAAGACTCGCCTAGTTTTCTTAATCTGTGTCGCGAAAACCACACTTGGAAGTCATTTCTGTTTGCGCACCCGTCTGCAGGCCTCATCTTCATGTTTGCAGGATACGACTTGACGCAGGACTAAAAACGGCCCTACCCTGCCCAGAATAAAAGCACATTTTTCGGGAAAAATGGTTTATTGGTTGAGCAGGAATAAACAACAGAGCAAATAAACGAATGCTGACAAAAAAGAAACATATGTACATTTAAATAACAAGGGCCATCCGAAAATATTTCAGTGGGGGAAAAACGCCAATATGGGGAGATAACACCGTGGTGGCTGATATTTTTTTGGAGGGTGGTGGAGGCGGAGAGGGGCATAGAGCGATTCCAAAAAGCACCGCCGAAGATATCTAGAGAACATCGATATCACTGTGATCGGCCTGTTAAACATGAGAGATGTCAACTCACAACTGCAATGAGTACAATCTTTTCAAGAATCTGCAAAGCTGAAACTCTGTGCAGTGAAGGAATGCGACTTAAAACTCTGATGCTTGCATTTATATGCATAGAAAACGCAACGTGCACTGTGTCATGAGGAATAGAACTTTCTAGCTTCGAGTGCGCTAAGGATAACAACAAGCCCTATAGCAGCAGTGGACGTGCAAATATGGAAAGTTCAAATACTGACATGAAAGGAGAGATGAGAGGCTTACCGGCAAGCGTATATGCAGGCGAATTGGCCTGGTCGCCTTATCTTCTCCTTCCATTTCAACACCTTGGGTCCGTATTTTCTCCTATTTTCTTCACTATATCATCTCGGAATGCACTCTACCTCAGCTATTCAATATATATATATATATACATACAAGTTACACCATCGGATATCATCGAATTTACAGAAGAGATTTTACCCAAAGATTAATGAATTCTGTTCTTTTTAACTCCCAAAAGCTGCTTTAAATATTTCAGATTTTACTTGTTTAACATTCAAATTCAGGGCAAATTCATTTACGTGAATTAATCTATGTGTGACAGAATCATCTTTCCGACCTCACTGTATCAAGTTTTCATGTTTTCATCATTATCACTAGATGTCCTTTCGATGCATTTAACAATGTGCTGATTTAAGCGTCTTTGAAAGATGGCAATCAAAGGCGCAGTTGTTGTTCATGGCTTTTCCAATGTTTATGAGGTTTTAGACGACACTCATTAACTGGCTTCATTAAACATCGTCAGACCATGATATCCTCGTTTGGATCCAATAAATATATGTTAAATGTGAACGTAGTGGACATTACTTCGACAATAAATTCAATTAGTAAGGCATTATGTGTATCTTTCAAGGCCGCGATGCATTCCAAAACTGTCTTCTTTGATTTGTTTTTCAGGTAGGCATGCTTACTAGAGGTTTTCCATTGCTTAACCTAATCAAACGCTTGAGAAATCACACTACTGAATTCGGTGACTTTGTAGTCACCTTGGTAGGCCTTCTGTGTTTCTTCTTGAGCTCAACGTGATGAAGCCCGCGCTATATTGCACTTCTGACTTCTCTGAAATTTTAGTCCGTTGGAGAGACATACTGGTTGAATTCCACATCTCAACGTACTCAAGCAAACAAACAAACCCACTGCGTTGTTCTGTGAATGAGTAGACAGTGAGGCAGGCCTTATCTGTGTCTTCCTGAATTCAAATATCTCAAGCACTCGTTTAAACGCACTGCTATGTTTTGTGCTATATCAGTCAACTAGACAGTGTTTCGTTGTGATCTTCTCACCTAAAGTCTATCAAAACTTCGTAAAATTGCACTTCATACTTCGGAGATTTAGTAGTCAGCTAGAAGGGACTTCTGTGTCGTTTCCTGAACTCAGAGGTCTCGAGCACTAATCAAAATATACTTCTTACTTCTTTGAATAAGTAGTTAGCTAGCCATGACTTCTGCGTGTCTGCCTGAGCTAAATGTGCTCAAACACGCGATAAAATCTTCCTATTGGCTTCTGTGGTATTTTAATAAGGTGGGCAGACCTTATATTTTTTAAGAACTGAAAGTCCTCAAGTCCACGTAAAATCCCACTAAAGTTTCCTGTTAATTATGAGTTACCTTGGTACACCTTCTCTGTGTCTTCTTAAGGTCAATGTCCTCAAGACCGCGACAAGTCGATAATTTGACTTCTCTGACTAAGAAGACTGCAAGGCATGCCCTCATTGTGTCTTTCAAGCCCACGACAAATCGCACTTCTGACTTCTTTGGCAAAGTGGTCAGCAAGGCAGGCCCTCAGTGTGTCATCCTCTGCTCAACAGAAGGTCAGAAGGTATGCCTGCTGCGTGTCATCGTGTGCTCTCAAGCCAACAATGAATCCCACTACTGACGTCGGTTGCATTGTACTCCGCAAGGCAGGCCATCTGCGTGTCTTCATTTGCTAAGCGAGCTCCAGTCTGCGACGTGACAAACTACTTACTCCTGTGTTATAGTAGTCAGCTTCGCAGGCCTCATGTGTGATTTCCAGAGCCAAAAGTGCTTAGGCCCGCAACGAATCGCAGAACTGACTTCTGTGACACAACATTTAGCTTGTCAGGCCTTCTGTGTCTCACTGAGTTTTAACCACTCAACCTAGCGACAAATCCCACTACTGACACCAGTCACATATTGGTAAGCTAGGAAGGCATTCTGTGTCTATATTACCTGCATGGATTCAGACCCGCGACAAAACACACAACCGTTTTCTGTGAAACTATAGTCAGGTCAACGTGCTGAACCCCGTAGAACATCGGTCTACTGAATTCTGTGACTTCATAGTTACCTAGGTTTGTCTTCTCTGTGTCTTCCACAGATCAAACTGATTAATCATGACAGGTTTATCAACACGGAGTTCTGTTTCATTGTATTCAGCTAAGAAGGTATAAGCTATTCATGCCACTTCTATGTCATCCTGAGCTCAACGGGATCAAGCACGCTTAATATATCAAATGTGAAATCTACGATATTGAAGTCGGCTAAGCTGGGATTATTCCCGATAGAAAGCGGCATGACAACGAGCTCGTGGCTCAGTGGATAGAACCTTTGACTTCTGCCCGACAGGTCGCGAGGTTGAGCGTTGGGCGCGGCAGTGCCTAGGGTTGGGTTTGGCTGGCTGATGACGGCTTATAAGCCAGAAATGCCCATTTCAGTCTCCCTTGTCTTTGGCTGGTTATACCATTCTGCCTATATTACTGTATAAATGTGGAAGGATGGTCTCCGCAATTTATAAAAGGCCAATTATCCTCACGTAGATCTGCTACAAACTCTTGGAAAAAATAATAAAGCGAGTGCTTATCCACTTCTTAGAGCAGCATAAATTATAACCTAATGCGCAGCATGGATTTCAAAGTGTCAGGTCTTGCGTAACGAACTTGCTCTATTGTTTGAATCTTTGGACGCAAACAGTGGATGACGGAAATGCGCTGCACGTAGTCTACATTGACTTGAAGAAGGCATTTGATAGTGTCCCTCACCAGCGACTCGTACACAAACTCCACCGAACAGGCATTAGGAGGAATCACTTCAGATGGATCAAAAGCTTCTATTTGGCCACGCTCAAACCGTCCATGTCGGTAACCAGCAGTCGGCGGAGGTTGCGGTTGAAATTGGAGTTCCCCAGTGCTCCGTTCATGGCCCTACTCAGTTCATTTTGTACGTCAACGACTGTATCAATGAATTGGATTGTGATGATGTCAGGTTTGCGGATGATATTAAGCTATGGAGGGTCATAATAACTGCAGCTGACTCAAAAACGTTTCAGGGAAACCTTAACCGACTTGAACAATGGTCAAAGGACTGGCTTTTGCCGTTCAATGAGAACAAATGCACTATTCTACGAGTCGGTAGAACTAGCACCCCGAACTTCATGGAGTACAACCTGAATGGTATACCATTAAAAGAAGTTGACGCGCATTAGAACTTGGGAGTGTGGATCTCGAGCTCCCTTAAACCCTCGCTGCATTGTTCAAACGTAGCCAAGTCTGCGATGTCAGCTCTGTACCATGTCAAGCGGGCTTTCTCTACCTCTGATGAAGACTTCTTTGCCAAAGTCTTTCGAACTTCTGTGTGGCCGCAAATTGAAATAACTATCCAAGCATGGAAACCCTGGACCGCAAAGGATCGCAATATCCTCGAAAAGGTTCAAAGGCGTGCAACAAAGCTTCTGACTGGACAGGGCTCATTACTCTATGAAACCCGATCTCTTTCCCTTGAGGTACAGTCAGCTTCGAGGTGACCTGATACAAACATTCCGTATCATGTGCGGTCAGGGCTGCTTCCTTGCACCTGGAGACTTCTTCCAGTTAGAAACAACCACGAAATTGAGAGGGCATCCACTGAAACAACGTATAACTGGTACCAGACTGGGTACACGAAAGTTCTCTTTCTCCAAGAGAGCGCTCGACGCTTAGAATGCTCTGCCTTTGGATGTTGTTATGGCTACTTCCGTTGAGCTTTTTAAGAAGAACCTGGACCAGTATAGCAGTGCCCACTATAATTTCCCCAGATCTTTTTAGTCACGTCCCAGTTGAATCACACTTTATATTACAATATTACTTTTTTATATTTCACTACAATTTTTATACCATTTTTTATTATGTCAGTGCCTCGGGTTGGGTATGGCTGTCTTATGATGGCTTATTAGCCAGTAATATACATTATAGTCTCCCTTGTATTTGTCGGTTATATCATTTTGCCTGTATCTCTAGCTGCTCTGTTGCTGCTGGCGAGGGTGAACAGTTAACCCCAAGGCACAACGGTATGAGTGAGTTCTGTAACCTATCGGTGAGTGCCCAAGTACCATTGTTACAATTCCCGACCGAAACCGGCAAGACAACGAGCTCGTGGCGCAGTTGGTAGACCCTTGGACTTCTGCCCGACAGGTCGCGAGGTTGAGACTCGGGCGCGTTAGCGCCTGTCATTTGGTATAGCTAACTGATGACGGTAAATAAAACAGAAATAGCCATTCCATTATCCTTTGTCTGTGTCGGTAATATCATATTGCCTAAATAATTAGCTGCTCTGTTCCTGCTGGCTTGGCTCTAGAATAAACCCCATGGCACAACGGGATGAATGAGTCCTGAACCGATCGGTGAGCGCCCAACTAGCATTGCTAGTAGTCCTGAACAAAAGAGGCAAGACAACGTGGTCTTGGCGCAGTGGGTAGGGCCTTGCAATTCTGACGACAGGTCGCGAGGTTTACCCTCAGGCGCAGCAGATCCTGGAGTTGGGTATGGCTTTCTATTAACGGCTTATAAGTCGGAAATAGCCATTCCAGGCTTCCTTGTCTTTTTCGGTTATATCATTCTGCCTATATCACTAGTTGCTCTGTGGCTGCTGGTGGAGCACTAGAGTAAACCACAAGGCACTACGGCACGAGTGAGTCCTGTAATCGATCGGTGAGCACCCGACTACCATTGTTAATAGTCCCGAACGAAACCGGCGAGACAACCAGCTCGTAGCGCAGTGGTTAGATACTTGGATTTCTGCCGGATAGGTTGGGGGGTTGAGTCTAGGGCGCGGCAGTGCCTGCAGTTGGGTATGGCTGGCTGATGACGGCTAATAAGCCAGAAATAGCCATTCCATTCTCCTTTGTCTTTGTCAATTATATCATATTTCCTATATAACTAGCTGCTATGGGCCTGCTACTATGGCTATAGAGTTAACCCCAACGCAGAACGGCACGACTTAATCCTGTTACCGATCGGTGAAGGCCAACTTCTATTTTTTGTATTCCCGAACGAAACCACCAAGACAACATGCTCGTTGCGCAGTGGGTAGAGGTTTGGATTTCAGCCCGACAGGTCGCGAGGTGGTGTTTCGAGTGCGCCAGCGCATGGAGTTGGGTATGGCCGGCTGATGACGGTCAATAAGTCGGAAATGGTTAGTCCAGGCTTTCTTGACTTTGTCGGTTATATCATTCTGCCTATATCACAAGCTGCTCGGTGGCTTCTTGCGGACCTCCAGAGTTAACCCCGAGGCACCAAAGAATGAGTGAATCCTGTAACCGATCGGTTAGCTTCCAATTATCATTGTTTATATTCCCAATTGAAACCATCAAGACAACCAGCTCATACCGACGTTGTTAGAGACTTGGTCTTCTGCCCGACAGGTCTCGAGGTTGATTTTCAGGCACTTAAGAGCCTGGAGTTTGTAATGGCTAACTGATGACGGCCAATAAACCAGAAATAGCCATTCCATTCTCCTTTGTCTTTGTCGGTAATATCATATTGCCTATATTACTAGCTGCTCTGGGCCTGCTAATGTGGCTCCAGAGTTAACCCAAAGCAGAACGGCACGAGTGAATCCTGTAACCGATCGGTAAGCGCCCAACTGTCATTGTTAATAGTCCCGAACGAAACAGGCAAGACAACGAGCTCGTGGCGCATTGGGTACAGCTTTGCAATTCTGACGACAGGTCGCGAGGTTGAGCCTCGGGCGCGGCAGATCCTGGAGTTGGGTATGTCTTGCTGATAACGGTTTATAAGTCGGAAATAGCCTTTCCAGGCTTCCTTATCTTTGTTGGTATTATATTTTGCCTATATCACTTGCTGCTCTCTGGCTACTGGCTTGATTCTTGAGTTAACCCTAAGGCACAAAGGAACTAGTGAATCCTGTAACCGATCCGTTAAGACCTAACTCCCATTGATTATATTGCCGAACGAAACCGGCAAGACAACTAGCTTGTGGCGCAGTTGGTTGACCCTTGGACTTCTGCCCAAAGGTCGCGAGGTTGAGCCGAGGGCGCGTTAGCACCTGGAGTTTGGAATGGCTAACTGATGATGGTAAATTAGCAAGAAATAGCCATTCCATTCTCCTTTGTCTTTGTCGGTTATATCATATTGCCTATATAAGTAGCTGCTCTGGGCCTGCTAATATGGCCCTAGAATTAACCCCAACGCAGAACGGCACGACTGAATCTTGTAACCGATCGCTGAGCGCCCAACTTCGATTGTTAATAGTCCCGAACGAAACAGGCAAGACAACGAGGTCATGGCGAAGTGGGTAGAGCCTTAGATTTCAGAACGACAAGTCGCTAAGTCAAGATTCGCGCGTGGCAGCGCTTGGAAATGGGTATGGCTGAGAGATGACGGCTCACAACACAAAAATGGCCAGAACAGGCTTTCTTGTCATTGTCACTTATATCATTCTACTTTTATCATAAGCTGCTCTGTGACTGCTGGCGGGGCTCTAGAGTTAACACAAAGGCACAACGGCACAAATGAGTCCTGTAACCGATCGGTGAGCGCCCAAATTCCATTGTTTATACTCCCGAAAGAAACCGGCAAGACAACGTGGTCGTTGCGCGGTGGGTAGAGCCTTGACATTGTGACGACAGGTCGCGAGGTTTAGCCTCATGCGTGGCAGATCCTGGAGTTGGCTATGGCTTGCTGAAAACGGCTAATAAGTCGGAAATGGCTAGTCCAGGCTTTCTTGTCTGTGTCGGATATATCATTCTGCCTATATCACTAGCTGCTCTGTGGCTGCTGGCAGATCTCTAGAGTTAATTCCAAGGCACTACGGCACGAGTAAGTCCTGTAATTGATCGGTTATCTTCAAACTATCATTGTTTATATTCCCGAACGAAACCTGCAAAGCAACGAGCTCGTGGCTCTGTGGTAGAGCCTTGGACTTCTGCTCCACCGGTCAGGATGTTGAGCCTCGGGCGCGGCAGCGCCTGTTGTTCGGTATTGCTAGCTGATAACGGATAATAAGTCGGAAAGAGCCATTCCAGGCTTCCTTGTTATTGTCATTAATATTTTTTTGCCTATATCACTTGCTGTTCTTTGGCTGCTTGCTTGGCTCCAGAGTTAACCCCAAGGCACAACGGAACGAGTGATTCCTGTAACCGATCGGTTAGCTTCCAACTATCATTGTTTATATTCCCGAACGAAATTGGCAAGACAACGAGCTCGTGGCGCAGTTGGTGGACACTTGGACTTCTGCCCGACAGGTCGCGAGGTTGAGCCTCGGGCGCGTTAGCGCCTGGAGTTTGGAATGGCTAACTGATGACGGTAAATAAGATAGAAATAGCCATTCCATTATCCTTTGGCTTTGTCGGTAATATCATATTGCCTAAATAATTAGCTGCTCTGTTCCTGCTGGCTTGGTTCTAGAATTAACCCCATGGCACAACGGCACAAATGAGTCCTGTAACCGATCGGTGAGCGCCCAAATTCCAATGTTTATACTCCGAAAGAAACCGGCAAGACAACGTGGTCGATGCGCGGTGGGTAGAGCCTTGACATTCTGACCACAGGTTGCGAGGTTGAGCCTCGTGCGCGGCAGATCCTGGAGTTGGCTATGTCTTACTGAAAACGGCTAATAAGTCGGAAATGGCTAGTCCAGGCTTTCTTGTCTTGGTCGGATATATCATCATGCCTTTATCACTAGCTGCTCTGTGGCTGCTGGCAGATCTCTAGAGTTAATTCCAAGGCACTACGGCACGAGTAAGTCCTGTAATTGATCGGTTATCTTCAAACTATCATTGTTTATATTCCCGAACGAAACCTGCAAGACAACGAGCTCGTGGCTCTGTGGTAGAGCCTATGACTTCTGCTCCACCGGTCAGGATGTTGAGCCTCGGGCGCGGCAGCGCTTGTTGTTCGGTATTGCTAGCTGATAACGGATAATAAGTCGGAAAGAGCCATTCCAGGCTTCCTTGTTATTGTCATTAATATTTTTTTGCCTATATCACTTGCTGTTATTTGGCTGCTTGCTTTGCTCCAGAGTTAACCCCAAGGCACAACGGAACGAGTGATTCCTGTAACCGATTGGTTTGCTTCCAACTATCATTGTTTATATTCCCGAACGAAATTGGCAAGACAACGAGCTCGTGGCGCATATGGTGGACACTTGGACTTCTGCCCAACAGGTCGCGAGGTTGAGCCTCGGGCGCGTTAGCGCCTGGAGTTTGGAATGGCTAACTGATGACGGTAAATAAGATAGAAATAGCCATTCCATTATCCTTTGTCTTTGTCGGTAATATAATATTGCCTAAATAATTAGCTGCTCTGTTCCTGCTGGCTTGGTTCTAGAATTAACCCCATGGCACAACGGCACAAATGAGTCCTGTAACCGATCGGTGAGCGCCCAAATTCCATTGTTTATACTCCCGAAAGAAACCGGCAAGACAACGTGGTCGTTGCGCGATGGATAGAGCCTTGACATTCTGACCACAGGTTGCGAGGTTGAGCCTCGTGCGCGGCAGATCCTGGAGTTGGCTATGTCTTACTGAAAACGGCTAATAAGTCGGAAATGGCTAGTCCAGGCTTTCTTGTCTTGGTCGGATATATCATTCTGCCTATATCACTAGCTGCTCTGTAGCTGCTGGCAGATCTCTAGAGTTAATTCCAAGGCACTACGGCACGAGTAAGTCCTGTAATTGATCGGTTATCTTCCAACTATCATTGTTTTTATTCCCGAACGAAACCTGCAAGACAACGAGCTCGTGGCTCTGTGGTAGAGCCTTGGACTTCTGCTCCACCGGTCAGGATGTTGAGCCTCGGGCGCGGCAGCGCTTGTTGTTCGGTATTGCTAGCTGATAACGGATAATAAGTCGGAAAGAGCCATTCCAGGCTTCCTTGTTATTGTCATTAATATTTTTTTGCCTATATCACTTGCTGTTCTTTGGCTGCTTGCTTGGCTCCAGAGTTAACCCCAAGGCACAACGGAACGAGTGATTCCTGTAACCGATTGGTTTGCTTCCAACTATCATTGTTTATATT
Organism: Schistocephalus solidus; assembly: GCA_017591395.1. NCBI lineage: Eukaryota > Metazoa > Platyhelminthes > Cestoda > Diphyllobothriidea > Diphyllobothriidae > Schistocephalus > Schistocephalus solidus. Next base: position 10,350 of record WEDG01005255.1, read on the forward strand.
CCCGAACGAAATTGGCAAGACAACGAGCTCGTGGCGCAGTTGGTGGACACTTGGACTTCTGCCCGACAGGTCGCGAGGTTGAGCCTCGGGCGCGTTAGCGCCTGGAGTTTGGAATGGCTAACTGATGACGGTAAATAAGATAGAAATAGCCATTCCATTATCCTTTGTCTTTGTCGGTAATATAATATTGCCTAAATAATTAGCTGCTCTGTTCCTGCTGGCTTGGTTCTAGAATTAACCCCATGGCACAACGGCACAAATGAGTCCTGTAACCGATCGGTGAGCGCCCAAATTCCATTGTTTATACTCCCGAAAGAAACCGGCAAGACAACGTGGTCGTTGCGCGGTGGGTAGAGCCTTGACATTCTGACGACAGGTTGCGAGGTTGAGCCTCGTGCGCGGCAGATCCTGGAGTTGGCTATGGCTTCCTGAAAACGGCTAATAAGTCGGAAATAGCCATTCCAGACTTCCTTGTCTTTGTCGGTTTTATCTTTTTGCCTATATCCCTTCCTGCTCTGTTGCTACTGGCTTGATTCTAGAGTTAACCTCAAGGAACAATTGCACTAGTGAGTCCTGTATCCGATCGGTGAGCACCTAACTATCATTGTTAATATTCCCAAACGAAACCTGCAAGACAACGAGCTCTTTACGCAGTAGGTAGATTTTTGGATCTCAGCCCGAAAGGTCGCTAGGTTGAGTTTCGGGCGCGGCAGCGCCTGGAGTTAGGTATGGCTGGCTGATGTCGGCTAACAAATCGTAAATGGCCAGTCCAGAATTTCTTGTCTTTTTCGCTTAAATCATATTGCTTATATCACTGGCTGCTCTGTGACAGCTGGCCTGGCTCTAGAGTTAATCCTTAGGCACAACGGCACGAGTGAGTCCTGTTACCGATCGGTGAAGGCCAACTTCCATTGTTTATACTCCCGAACGAAACTGCCAAGACAACGAGCTCGTTGCACAGTGGTTAGAGCCTTGGATTTTAGCCTGATAGGTCGCGAGGTTGTGTTTCGGGTGCGGCAGGCATGGAGTTGAGTATGGCTGGCTGATGACGGCTTCTAAGTCGGAAATGACCAGTCCAGGCCGTCGTGTCTTTGTCGCTTATATCATTCTGCCTATATCACTAGCTGCTCTGTGGCTGCGGGCGTGGCTCTAGAGTTAACCCCAAGGAACTACGGCACGAGTGAGTCCTGTAAGAGAACGGTGAGCGCACAACTTCCATTGTTTATTCTCCCGAACAAAACCGGCAAAATAACCAGTTCGTGGCGCAATGGTTAGATGCAAGATTTCAGCCTGACAGGTCGTGCGGTTGCGTCTAGGGCGCAGCAGTGCCTGGGGTTGGGTATGGCTGTCTGATAATGGCTAATTATCCAGTAATAGACATAATAATCTACCTTGACTTTGTCAGTCATATCAGCTTGCCTATATCTCTAGCTGCTCCGTAGCTGCTGGGGGGGCTGAAGAGTTAACCCCCTGGCAGAACCGGATGAGTAAGTCCTGAAAACGATCGGTGAGCGCCCAACTTTCATTGTTGAAAGTCCCGATCAAAACTGGCAAAAGAACGAGCTAGTGGCGCAGTGAGTAGTGCCTTGGACTTCTGCCTGAAAAGTCGCGAGGTTGAGCCTATTGTGCGGCAGTGCCTGAATTTGGGTATGTTTGTCTGATGATGGCTAATTGGCCAGTAATAGACACAATTGTCTCCCTTGTCTTTGTCGGTTATTTCATTTTGCCTATATTACTAGCTGATCTGTGGCTGCTGGTGGGGCTCTAGAGTTAACCCCATGGCACAACGGGATGAGTGAGTTCTATAAACGATCGGTGAGTGCCCAAATTCCATTGTTAATTGTCCCGATCGAAAACCTCAAGACAACGAGCGCGTGTTTTAGTGGGTTTTGCGTTAAACTACTGCCTGACAGGTCGCGAGTTTGAGCCTCGAGCTCCTTAGGGCCTGCGTTTGGGTATGGCTGGCTGATGTTGGTAAATTAGCCAAAAATCGCCATTCCAAACTCCCTTGTCATTTTTGGTAGTTTTATTCTGCATATATCACTAGCTGCTCTGTGACTGCTGTTGGGGATCTGGATTAAACCCCAAGGCAAAACGGTACGAGTATATCCTATAACCGATCGGTGAGCGCCCAACTATATTTGTTTATATTCCCCATTAAAACCAGCAAGACAACGAGCTCGTGCTGCAGTGGGGAGAATGTTTGACTTCTGCCCGAAAAGTTTCCAAGGAAAGCTTCGGGCACGGCGACGCCTTGGGTTGTGGATGGCTGGCTGATGACGGCTTATAAACCAGAAATGGCCATTTCATTCTCTCTTGTCTTTGTCAGTTGTATATTTTTGCCTTTATCACTAGCTGTTCTGTGGCTGCTGGCTTGGCTCTAGAGTTAACCTAAAGGGAAAACGGCACGATTGAGTCCTGTACTCAATCGGTGAGCGCCCAACTAACATTGTTAATAGTTCCGAACGAATTCGGCGAGACAACGAGCTCGTTGCGCAGTGGGTAGAGCCTTGGATTTCTGCCCGACAGGTCGCGAGGTTGAGTCTCGGGCGCGGCAGCGCCTGCGGTTGGGTATGACTGGCTGATGACAGCTAAAATGTCGGAAATGGCCATTCCAGGCTTCCTCGATTTGTCGCTTGTACCATTCTGCGTATATCACTAGCTGCCCTGTGGATGCTGGCGGGTCTCTAGAGTTAAGCTTACGGCACAACCGGATGAGTGAGACCTGTTAACGATCAAGAGTGCCTGCCCGTGGCGCAGTTGATAGAGCCTTATACTTCTGCCCGAGTTTGTGCCTCGTGCGCAGCAGCACCTGGTGTTGGGTATGACTGGCTGATGACGGCTACTAATCCAGAAATGGCTTTTCCATTCTACCTTGTCTTTGTTTGTCAAAGCATTCTACCTGCATCATCAGCTGCTCTGTGGTTGCTTGCTTGTGTCTAGAGTTAACCCGAAGGCACAACGGCACCAGTGAGTCCTGAAACCGATCGGTTAGTGCCCAACTACCATTGGTTATATTCACGATCGAAACCGGCAAGACAACCAGCTCGTGGTGCAGCTAGTATAGCCTTGCAATACGGCTCTACAGGTCACGAGGTTGAGCCTCGGGTGTGGCAGCGCCTGGAGTTGGGTATGTCTGGCTGATGATGGCTAATAAGTCGGAAATGGCCAGTCCAGGCTTTCTTACCTTTGTCACTTATATCATTCTGCCTATATCACTAGCTGCTCTGGGTTTACAAGCAGGGCTCTAGAGTTAACTCCAAGGCACAACGGCACGAGTGAGTCCTGAAATCGATCGGTGAGGGCCTAAATACCATTGTAAATAGTCCCGATTGAAACCGGCTAGACAGCGAGCTCGTTGCGCAGTGGGTAAGGCCTTCGATTTCAGCCCCACAGGTTTCGAAGTTGAGCCTCGGGCGGGGAATTGCCTGTATTTGGGTATGGCTGGCTGATGACGGCTAATAATTCAGAAATGGCCATTTGAGTCTTCCTTGTCTTTGTTGGTTATATCATTCTGCCTATATCACAAGCTGCCCTGTATCTTCTTGCTTGAATCATCAGTTTTACCTCAAGACACAACAGCACGAGTGAGTCCTGTAACTGATCCGTTGTCGCCAAACAACCATTGTTTAAATTCCCGAACGAAACCGGCTAGACATCGAGCTCGTGGCGCTGGGTTTAGAGCGTTGGAATTCTGTCCAACAGGTTGCGAGGTTGAGCTTTGGACGTGGCCGCACCTGGAGTTGGGTATGGCTGGCTGATGACGGCTTATAAGCCAGAAATGGCCATCCCATTACCCGTTGCCTTTGTCGGTCAAACCATTCTGCCTATATCAAAAGCTGCTCTGTGTCTGCTGGCTTGGCATTTTAGTTAACCCCAAGGAACTATGGGACGAGTGAGTCATGTAACCGATCGGTGAGCGCCCAAATTCCATTGTTAATATTCCCGAACGAAACTGACAAGACAATGAGCTTGTTGCGCAGTGGGTAGAGCCGTGGATTTTGCCTGAAAGGTCGCGAGATCGAGCATTGGGCCTGACAGCGCTTTTGGTTGGGAATGACTGGCAGATTACGTCTTAGTAGCCAGAAATGAATATTACAGTCACCTTTTTCTTTTTCAATAATATCATTCTGCCAATATAACTAGCTGCTCTGTGGCTGTAGTTGGGGCTCTAGCGTTAACTCCAAGATCCAACGGGACAAGTGAGTCCTGAAACCGATTGCTAAGCGCCCAACTACCATTGCTAATTTTCCCGCTCGAAACTGGCAAGAAACTAGCTCGTGGCGCAGCAAATAAAGCGTTGGACTACTGACCGACAGGCCGCGAGTTCGAATTTTGGGCCTGTCAGCGCCTGCGGTTGTGTATGACTGGCTGATAACGACTAATAAGCCAGAAATGGCCATTGCAGTCACCCTTGTCTTTGTCGGTAATATAATTCTGCCTATATCTTTATCTGCACTGTGGCTGCTGGAGAAGCTGTAGAGTTTACCCAAAGCCACAACGGGACGAGTGAGTCTTGTAATTTGATTTGTGAGAACCCAAATACCATTGTTAATATTCACGATTTAAACCGACAAAACAACAAGCTCGTGGCGCATTGGGTAGAGCGTTGGACTTCTGCCCGACAGGCCGCGAGTTCGAATTTTGGGCCTGGCAGCGCCTGCGGTTGTGTATGACTGGCTGATAACGACTAATAAGCCAGAAATGGCCATTAAAGTCTCCCTTGTCGTTGTCGGTCATATCATTCAGCCTATAATTTTGCCTATATATATATTATTCTGCTCTGTGACTGCTTGCGGGTCTGTAGAGTTAACGTAAAGGCAGAAAGGGACGAGTGAGTCTTGTAAACGATCGGTGAGAACCCAAATACCATTGTTAATATTCCGATCGAAACCGAAAAAACAACGAGCCTTTGGCGCAGTGGGTAGAGCGTAAGACGTCTGCCCGACATGTCACTAGTTCGAACCTCGGGCGCAGTAGCGCCTGTTGTTTGAAATGACTGGCTGATAACGGCTAATAAGCCAGAACTAGCTATTCAAGTATCCCTTGTCTTTGTCGGTTATATCATTCTGCCTATATCTTTTAGCTGCTCTGTGGCTGCTGGCGGGGTTTTTCGTGTTTATTCAAGGCACAACGGGACGTGTGAGCCCTGTAACCGATTGGAGAGGGTAAAACATAAATTAGGTATATTCCCGATCGCAACTGACCAGAAAATGTGCTCGTGGGTTAGTGGGTAGAGCGTTGGACTTCTGACCAACAGGTCGCATGTTCAAGTCTCGAGCGCGGCAGTGCCTCCGGTTGGGTATGGCTGTCTGACGACGGCTAACAAGCCAGAAATGGCCATTCGAGTCTCCCTTGTCTTTGTCGGTACTATCATTTTTTGCCTATATCGGTAGCTTCTCCTTGCCCTTGGTGGGGTTCTACAGTTAAACCGAAGGTACAAACGGACGTGTGAGTCCTGTAAAAGATCGTTGAGCGCCAAACTAGCATAAGTAATTTTCCCGATGAACACTGGCAAGTAAAACGATGTCGTGGCGCAGCGCGTAGAGCGTTGGACTTCTGCCCGACAGGTCGCATGTGCAAGCCTCGTGCGCGGCAGCGCCTCGGTTTGGGAATGGCTCATTGATGATGGCTAATTAGCCAGAAATGGCCATTACATTCTCCCATGTATTTGTTCGTTATATCATTCTGCCTATATCTGCAGCTGCTACTGACCGATGAAAACTGGCAAAAAACGATCTTGGGGCGCAGTGGGTATAGCGTTAGACTTCTGCCCGACAGGTCGCAATTTCATACCTTTGGCTCCGCAGCGCTTAGTTTGGTTATGGGTGTCTGATGACGGTTAATTAGCAAGAAATGGCAATTATAGTCTCCCTCGTCTTTATCGGTAATAGCATTCTGCGTATATCTCTAGCTGCTGCTTGCTGCTGGTGGGGCTCCAAAGTTAAACCCAAGGCACTAAGGGACGTGTGATTCCTGTAAACTATTGGTGAGCGCCAAAATAATATTACTAATTTTCCAATTGAAAACTAGCTAGACAACGAGCTCGTGGCGCCGTGATTATGGCGTTGGACCTCTGCCCGACAGGTCGCAAGTTCTAGCCTCGTGCGCGGCAGGGCCTCTTTTTGGGTATGGCTCTCTGATGACGGTTAATTAGCCAGAAATGGCCACTCAAGTCACCCTTGTCTTTGTCGGCATTATTATTCTGCCTATATCTGTATCTGCTCCTTGATAACTGGTGGGGCTCTGGAGTTAAACCCATCGCACAAAGGGACGTGTGATAACTGAAAAAGATCGGTGAGCGCAAAACTAACATAGTTTATATTCCTGATCGGAACGGTCATGAAAAGGAACTCGCGGCGCAGTGTGTAGAGTGTTGGACTTCTGTCCGACAGGTCGCAAGTTGAAGCCTCATGCGCGGAAGCGCCTCAGTTTGGGTATAATTGTCTGATGACGGCTAATAAGCCAGAAATTGCCATAACAGTTTGTCTTGTCTTGGTTGGTTATATAATTTTTCTGACATCTTTAGCTGCTATGTTGCTAATGGCGAGGATCTAGCGTTAAACTTACGGCACAACGTGACCTGTGAGTCCTGTAAACGATCGGTGAGCGAGAAACTAAAATTAGTAATTTTTTCGATGAAAATTGTCAAGACAACAAGCTCGTGGCGCAGTGGCTATAGCGTTGGACTTCTGCACGACGTTTCGCGGTTTCGAGCGTCGGGCACGGCAGTGCATCCGGCTGGGGATTACTGGCTGATAACGGCTAATAATCGAGAAATGGCCATTCCAATCACCCTTGTCTTTGTAGGTAATATAATTCTTCCTATTTTACTAGCTGCTCTGTTGCTGCTGGCGGGACTCTAGATTTAACTCCAAGGCACAACGGAACGAAAGAGTCCTGCATCCGATCGGTGAGTGTCCAACTAATATTGTTAATATTCCCGATTGAAATTGGCCAGAAAACGAGCTCGCGGCGCCGTGGGTAGAACGTTTGACCTTTGACCGACAGGTCGTAAGTTCAAGTCTTGTGCGTTGCAGCGCCTCCGGTGGGGTATGACTGTCTGATAACGACTCATATGCCAGAAATAACCATACCAGTCTCCCTTGTCTTTGTCAGTAATATCATTTTGCCTATATCGGTAGCTTCTCCTTGCCCTTGGTGGGGTTCTGGAGGTAAACCCAAGGCACAAACGGACGTGTGAGTCCAGTAAAATATCGTTGAGCACCACATTAACATAAGTAATTTTCCTGATGAAAACTGGCAAGACAACGATGTCGTGGCGCAGTGGGTACATACCGACGGGTCGCAAGTGCAAGCCTCGTGCGTGGCAGCTCCTCCGTTTGTGTATGTCTCTCTTATGACGTCGAATAAGCTAAATAGGGCCATTACAGTCTCCCTTGTTTTTGTTGGTATTATCATTCTGCCTTTATCTTTAGCTGCCCCTCTTTAATTGTGGGGCTCTAGAGTTAAACCCAAGGCAATATGGGACGTGTTAGTCCTGTTAACGATCGGTGAGCGCCAAACTAACATATTTAACATTCCTTTATTGAAACTCTCAAGACAAAGAGCTCGTGGCGCAGTGGTTGAATCGTTGGATTTATTCCCTACAGATCGCAAGTTCAAGCCTCTTGCGCGGCAGTGCCTTCGTTTGGGTATGGCTGTCTGATGACGGCAAATAAGCCAGAAAGGGCCATTGCAGTATTTCTTGTCTTTGTCGGTAATATAATTCTTCTGATATCTCTTGCTGCTATGTTGCTACTGGCGGGGCTCAAGAGTTATACTTAAGGCACAACGGGTCGTTTGATTCCTGTAAACGATCAGTGAGCACCAAACTTATATTAGTAATTTTTTCGATGAAAAATGGCAAGAAAACGAGCTCGTGGCGCAGTGGGTATAGCGTTGGACTTCTGCCCGAAAGGTCGCAAGTTCAAGCTTCGTGCATGGCAGCGCCTCCGTTTGGGAGTGGCTCTCTGATGATGGCTAATTAGCCAGAAATGGCCATTACATTCTCACTTGTATTTGTTAGTTATATCATTCTGCCTATATCTGCAGCTGCTCCTTGCTTCTGGTGGGGCTTTATAGTTAAACCCATGGCACAAAGAGACGTTTGATTACTGAAAACTATCGGAGAACGCTTAACTAACATTAGTAATTTTACCGATGAAAACTGGCAAGACAACGAGCTCGTGGCGCAGTGGTTATTTTATTTGACTTCTGCCCGACAGATCGCAAGTTCTAGTCTCGGTCGCGGCAGCGCCTCCGTTTGGGTTTGGCTGTCTGATGACGGATAATAAGCCAGAAATTGTCATTACAGTCTCCCCGATCTTTGTCGGTTTTATCATTATTCCTATATCTGTAGCTGCTGTTTGCTGCTGGTGAGGCTCCTGAGTTAAACCCAAGGCACTAAGGGACGTGTGATTCCTGCAAACTATCGGTGAGCGCGAAAATAATATTCGTAATTTTCCCGATGAAAACTGGCTAGACAACGAGCTCGTGGCGCAGTAATTATGGCGTTGGACGTCTGCCCGACAGGTCGCAAAATCTAGCCTCGTGCGTGGCAGGGCCTCCGTTTGAGTATGGCTCTCTGATGAAGGCTTAAAAGCCAGAAATTGCCATTACAATCTCCCTTGTCTTTGTCGGCTTTATCGTTCTGCCTGTATCTGTATCTGCTCCTTGCTACTGGTGGGGCTCTGGAGTAGAACCCATGGCACAAAGGGACGTGTGATTAGTGAAAACTATCGGTGAGCGCTTAAGTATCATTAGTAATCTTACCGATGAAATCTGCCAAGAAAACAACCTAAAGGCGCAGTGGGTATAGCGTAAGAGATCTGGCCGACAGGTCGCAATGTCAAGCCTTTGGCACGGCAGCGCCTCCGTTTGGGTATACCTGTCTGATGACGTTTAATTAGCCAGAAATAGCCATTACAGTCTCCCTTGTCTTTGTCGGTAATAGCATTCTGCCTATATCTCTAGCTGCTACTTCCTACTAGTAGGGCTCTAGAGTTAAAGCCAGGCACAAAGGGACGTTTAATTCCTGAAAACTATCGGTGAGCGCTAAACTACCATTAGTATTTTTTAACGATGAAAACATGCAAGACAACGACCTCTTGGCGCAGTGGTTAAAGCGTTTGACTTCTGCCCGATAGGTCGCAAATTCAAGCCCCGGCCAAGGCAGCTCCTCCGTTTGGGTATGGCTGTCTGATGACGGTTACTTAACCAGAAATGGCCATTACTGTCTCACTTGTCTTTGTCGGTAATAGCTTTCTGCTTATATCTCTAGCTGTTACTTGCTACTGGTGGGGCTCTTGAGTTAAACCCAAGGCACAAAGGGAAATGTGATTCCTGAAAACTATCGGTGAGCTCTAAACTAACATTGGTAATTTTACCGACGAAAACTGGCAAGAAAACGACCTTTGGGCGCAGTGGGTATAGCGTTAGACTTCTGCCCGACAGGTCGCAATTTCAAGCCTTTGGCGCAGCAGCGCCTCACTTTTGGTATGGCCGTTTGATGACGGTTAATTAGCCAAAAATGGTAATTACAGTCTGCCTTGTCTTTGTTGGTTATGTCATAATTACTATATCTGTAGCTGTTGCTTGCTACTGGTGGGGCTCCAGAGTTACACCCAAGGCACTAAGGGACGTTTGATTCCTGTAAACTATCGGTGAGCGCCAAATTAATATTTGAAATTTTACCGATGAAAACTGGCCAGACAACGAGCTCGTGACGCAGTGGGTATTGCGTTGGACTTCTGCCCAACAGGTCATAAGTTCAACCATCGGGCGCGGCTCATCAATACATATGTCAAGTTGCCATGGTACTACCCGCAAGGGCTTTAGAGTGAGCGCGTTAGCACAACGTAACATACGTTTCACTAAACCAGATCGGTGAACGCCACAGTTGCGAATTCCATATCTAAAAAGACAACGCATCGGGTAAGCAGAACCTGGGATTGGGTATGACTGGCAAACGACAAAAATAAATGGACACATGGCTCAATGTCACAGTGTTACACTCAATGATCAAAAGTCGTGGTTTCAAAAATCGGATGATCGGAACCTGTGATTGGGTATGACTGGCAGATGACGGCTAACAAGGCTGAAATGGCCATTTTGGTCTCCCTTGTATTTGTAGGTTCCATTTTATAAATAAATATGTAAAGTCGCTCCAAAGCACAACTGCACATCCGTGTTACTTAACCAGATAAATGAACACAAATCTTTCAAAGTACATATTCCCGATCGCAACCGACAAAACACCGGCCCCGTGGATCAATGTTAGTTTGTTAAACTCAATGAACAAAAGTCGCGGATTCTAATCTTGGGTGATCCAAACCTGGAATTTGGTATGACTGGCTGATGATGGCTAATCAGCCAGAATTGGCCATTCCGGTTTCCATTGTATTTGTCAGTTTCATCTTATCAATATATATGTCGGGTCGCTAAGCGACATCCCACGAGGGCTCTTAAGTTATGTCCAGGCACATCGGAACACAAGTTTTCCATAATACGACCATTGAACACAACACTTCCATATGTCATATTTCCGATCACAACCGAAGAAAATAAACGGACACGTGGCTCAATTTAACAGTGTTACACTCAATGACCAAAGAAAGCGGGTTCGAAACTCAGGTAATTGGAACCTGGGATTGGGTATGACTGGCTGATGACGTCTATTAAGCCAGAAATTACCATTCCGGTATACCTTGTTTTTGTCAGTTTTATCTTATCAATATATATGTGAAGTCATTTTGCGACTGCTCGCGAGGGCTGTAGAGTAAGTTCCAAGACACAACGGAAAAAAAGTGTTCCTTCTCCAGTTCGGTGAAGAACACGAGTTCATTGTCCATATTCCTGATCGCAACGGAAAAAATAAACGGACACGTGTCTCAATGTTACGGTGTTACTCGCAATGACCATAGGTTGCGTGTTCGAAACTCGGGTGATCAGAACTTAGTATTGGGAATGACAGGCTGATGACGGCTAATAAGCTAGAATTGGCCATTTGGGCCCCCTATTCGAAAATATGTCAAGTCGCTATGCGACTACCCACGAAGGCTATAGAGTGAGCTCCAAGGCACAACTGTTAGTAAGTATTCCTTCTACAGATCTGTGAGCACCACACGTTCATAGCCCAGAATTGTCCATTCCAATCTTTTTTGTAATTGTTGGTTCCCCTTATTAATTTATATGTCAATTCACTATGCGACAGCCCACGAGGGCTCAAAAAAGAGCTCCAAAGCATAACGGATTATATATGTTCTTTACACAGATCGGTGAACACCGCAATTCCATAGTCCATATTCCCGATCACAAAACGGGCACGTGGCTCAATTTTAGATCGTAAAATATAAAGACCAAATTTATATGGTTAGAATATCGCGTGATCCAAACCTGGGTTTGGGTATGACATGCTGATGATGGCGTATAAGCCAGGAAATATCCATTCCGGTTTCTCTTGTATCTGTCCTCTCCACCTTATCAATAAATATGTAAATTCGCTATGTGATGGCACACAAGGGCTCTAGTGTGAGCTCCGAGGCACAATGGAACATAAATGTTCCTTAATCAGATCGTTGAACAAAACACATTCACAGTCCATATATCCGATCGCAAATGACAAAACAACAGCACGTGGATATATCTTATGCTGTTAAACTTAGTGACCAAAGTCGGCCGGATCGAATCTCGTGTGATCGATGCCCGGGATTGGGTATGATTGGCTGATAATTCATGTTCGCAAATGACAAAACAACGGACTCGCGGCTGAATGTTACAGTGTAACACTCAATGTCCGAAGGTCGCGGGTTCGAAACTAGTGTGATCTAAACCTGGGATTTGGTATGACTGGCTGACGATGACTAAAATCTATGAAAAGCCATTTCGATCCCCCTTTTATTTGTCGGTTCAACCTTATCAATATATGTAAATTCGCTATGAGACGTGCCACTAGGGCTCAGGTGTGAGCTCCAGAGCACAACGGAACATATGTGCTACATAATCAGATCGTTGAACGCCACCATTTTAATGTCCATATTTCCGATCGCAACCGACAAAACAACAACCCCGGGCACATAGCTTAACATGTTACACTCAATTACCAAATGTCATGGGTTCGAAAATAGCGTGATCCAAACATGGGATTGTGTATGATTGTCTGATAATGACAAAAACGCCAGAAATGGTCATTACGTTTTCCCTTGTATTTTTCGGTTCCATCCTTTTTTTAATATGTATGTCAATTTCCAATGCAACTGCCCACGAGGGCTCTTAAGTGAGCTTCAAGGCAAAAAGAAACATTAGAGTTCCTTTACCAAATCAGCGATCACCACACGTTCATTGGCATTTCCGGTATCTCTTGCCTTCGTCGGTTCCATCTTAATCATATATATGTCAAATCGCTATGCACCTGCCCGTGAGAGCTTTAGAGTAAGCTCCAAGGCAAAACGGAAGAAAAGAGTTCCTTCTCCAGATCAGTGATTACCATTCGTGCATAGTCCATATTCTCAATCGCAACCAAATAATATAAACGGGCAGCTGGCTTAATGTTACAGTTCAACATTTAATGGCCAATGGTTGTGGGTTCGAAGCTCGGGTGATCAAAACCAAGGATTGGGTATTTCTGGCAAATAACAGCTAATAATCCATACTTAGCTATTTCAGTCACCCTTTAAAATCATTAAAGTTAAAGCCCAAATTTAACTCAATGCTGGTAAAAACAGGCTGTTCTTTGTTTAACCAGCAAAGTTAGATTTAATTATTAAATATTTGAATGGTTTAACCTTCCTTTAACAGGACAAACAGTTATGAGAAATTAAGTTTTTGTGGAAGCATCATCTTCTAGTCCTGACAGTATCACGTTTAACTGTTGGCATCATTTTCACGAGATAACCTTTTCATTCATCTATCACTGTGCTGTTGTTAGCGTCTTCGGAAAATCGCCATCAATTGCGCAGTACGTGCATAAGGTTGTTTCTCTTTGTTTAAGGTTTAAGACGGCACTCATTAACTGGCTTCATAGAACATCGTCAGCGCACGAAAGCCATTGATGCAACCAAAATAAACGTGTTGTATACTGCCTTGTGAATAAATTGCTAGCGCACACAACACGTATGACATTGAGAGAAAAAGTAAAAAAAAACATGGAGCAGATCTTGTGAACAACTGCGGTCAGAATTCTTTCTTGTTATTTTGGTAAGGAAGGTGTTCAATTGAAAATATAACATAATAACAGTAAGATCAATCAATTTTATAAATATCGAAATCGTCAAGACACTACAAGCTCTAAATAGTTAATGCCGACATGATGTCGTCAACAATGTTGCCCAGACCACATCCGTAATATTTGGGAGTGCCATAGAGCAAAAAAGTAAACGAAGATATCTCAAAAAGTGCATGTGCGTTAGAGTGAAGGGCATTCGAATGTAACCTTTAGATTGAGTACCCAATTACTGAATTTCAAATATATTATTCATCCACTAGTATGCATATTGCACACCTGATTGAAATGCAGTCTGTTATCCATGAAAGAACTTAACTGATATTATTTACAACAGCCTCGTTTCCCGAATAGTCCATCTTGGCGCTGCATATCGCTCCGTACCAAAACCAACCGTTGTCATCATCTGATCTGCACAATAGTCCACCACGACTGTCTCCATAACAGGGACTCTAGATTTCACCAGATATGCATTGCCAATATTGGATTTTATCTATGGCTTTATAGAGCAATTGAAATTAATATAAACAGGACAAGGATTGTATTGACTTATCTTTTGCACAGGAGAACATGTTTCACATATTTGCATTATTTTATATAAGACCTTTTCGTCGAAATTGAGTTCCATTAGGAGAACTGACACAAAGAGGCGGATATATCCTTCGTTTTCCATAAGATGAATTAATATTTTGTCTTTTTTTGTTTAATTGTTCCCGCTCTTCTCCAAAGATATACATTTATGTTTTTACGGTGTATAGAGTATTGTGTAATGCCGATAAACTGAGAGTTATGACTTTCACGAAAAATGCCAAGTGTCATTTAAGGTAAACTTTTAGCAACCTCATTAATATATAATAAATGTTAAAGTGCACCGATAATTTACAGTATTCAGGAAGCACGGCGATCATATAAAATACTTAATTCTAATATTTTTTCGTTTAAAAATTTACTCAGAATCGATAGAAAAAGTACAACGTACTGTGCCTTCTGTCCTTATGCAAAAATGGCGATCGTTCTAATAAAAAGAGAAAACTAGCATGCAGTATACGTCTAATTCCATTTTAAATTGGGCATCTCGGAACGTTTTTGGCGGAACTAATTGACCCTGTGACCATGTTGTGTACACCTCTCCCCAACCAGAGAAAAAGCAGGCGGACCCACGTGGCACGTGAATCCAACTGGACGGAAAGCAAATAGGCTGCACTGCAGCATCTCCATAATGTGAGCAGGAAAAGAAAACAAACCGTTATGGATAGTGAAATTGTTCAATATTATGACGCCGAATAAGAGAAGCAAAACGGAAAAAAATAATTTCAAACGACGTATGACATTGTCAAAAAATACATGAAATGAATATTTTTGATAAAGATTATACAATGTATATTGTTAAAAAATGCATTGAAATAGTTCACCTTATTTTTTTTCTAGTACAGTTTTGGCGTGAACATTTATAAGTTAATTTAATGAATTTAGTGGTAATCATTTTAGTTTTGCATGTTGATTTATTTGTTCACAAAAACAGTCAAAGCTTTTAATATTTATGTTACTGACCAGTAAGGAACATTACAACGAACGTTAATAAAATTTTGTAAAATAAGGCAAACAAAATATAAAAAGATATTTTTAAATGAATTTATGCAAAACTGTAAATGCTTAACAAACAAATAATGGCATATTCTTGAATATTATTTTGAAAAAATATGATAATGCTCATATAACATTAACATCCTTGTCGTTATTGTGTTCTTAATTATAAGTATCGCAAGATCTGTGCCCTCAAACATCCCGTCCGGATTGTATTTCGGATGAAGAAGTGCACGCTGCATGGTATATAACTGCGTATAGCCATCACCTCTTGTGAAGTCGTGAATACCAACAACTACAAAGTGTTCAATGCGAGCTGCTCCGAGCACTCGGACTTTCAGACCCTTCCGGAAGTTTTGTTTTAACCAAAGTGGTGTCGGAGGCAATGCGCTGCAGTCAAAATGAGGGATTTGCTGATTAGTGTTCCTCCACAGTAGGGATAAGATCCTATGAATGACGAGCATAGTTCCAACTTGATTGAACGACCAATGTATATGTTAAGCTACTTTACATATGTTTATATTGAAATGCAAATACTGTTTGATAAATGTAGTTAAGCCCTACTTATTTAATACAATCTCTTTTTTCAAAACCACACATAACACTGATTATTACGCATATGCTTATTTTTCAAAAAGTTCATTTTTTAAACGAAATAGGACATGCGAACTAGCTGAATACGCGCTTTCAATGGAAATTGATCAATGCACACTCGCTATTCATAATATTTCGTTTAGGTTGACAGGGATAGTATTGCCACGTGCTTCAAACTAATCCCAAAATAATATTCTGTACTGTGGTCTGTTCGGCTAAGTGAGCTTACATAATTAAGCATAGTTTGTGTGATGTGTAGTTTAATACGGCATATGTCTGAGTTCCTGCGTTACCTCAGAATAAATGTATTGTACACGTAATTGTTTAGCCGCAATTTGTATATGGATATACACGTTCATTTGCGCCATACTACTAACTAATATTTAAACATTTTCATCTTGCTATGGTAGCTACTTACAAAGCACGGTGTTTGAATGATAAAAATAAATAATTTAAAAATATGATCTCTGAGACATTTGACATCGAATCGTTCACGCTGCATATAACAGTTTGACATCAGGTTACTGCAGAGGGCATGATTATGTTTACCTTGACAAAAATACAACACCTAACCTGAAGATAATTTAACAGAAGAATTATTATCAATAGTAAGTATGTATATGAAGATAGGAAAATGCTTACATGCCAGGGCCAACTGTGTAGAGTTGAACGAACTTTTATTTTCTTGGCTTCCATTTGTATTCCCGTTGGATGACGAGAACATCACAGGCAGTTGGAAAACCAGGTTCAATTTCAACAGCTTTATATTATATGAGAAGAATTATGCAAAAATGTCTTTTGAATGGACAAGGTGCCCTTAGTGATAAAAAAATGTATTTGTCAATACATTAAATATTTACAATATGCCCAGCCTTTAACAGGTTAGTCATCAACGGCTTACAACAAACATTAACGCACAGTTTTACTTTAAAATTAACTGAATAAATCAAGCTTTGATTTCAGATGCAAGTATGTCACCTCTCTGTTT
This sequence comes from Schistocephalus solidus, assembly GCA_017591395.1. Classification (NCBI taxonomy): domain Eukaryota; kingdom Metazoa; phylum Platyhelminthes; class Cestoda; order Diphyllobothriidea; family Diphyllobothriidae; genus Schistocephalus; species Schistocephalus solidus. The sequence goes on from WEDG01005255.1 coordinate 26,738, forward strand.
CTCATGCAGGCTTCTCATAGAAAATTAAAATTTGAAACTGTTACAGAGACACATTGTCTCATAAATGAAGTTGAATTTGATTTTACAATTGAATTATTTTCTGATGTTACAGCAGAAACTTTGACTTTTGTTGGAATAAGTTACATATTTAATATTTTTTTATATTTTAAAGCCTGTCATATGAATTAGTGTTCTTACATCATGCACTTTGGCTACTGCGTAACCAATAAATTACATATTAAGGGTTATGCCAAACGAATTACGGTGAAAGCTGCTCAGATTTGCGGTTTTATTTGTTAAACATTCTACCTTCCAGAAATTAAATTAAGACGTTTTTGTTCGTTCGTGCTTCTCATTCTTGAATATTGCTATACTTGCTTTGGTTCACAGAACTCATCTGGCCGTTCAAAAATTTTAAATTTCCTAAGATATTTCAAAAAAGAACTCCTGTATTGGACTCTTTTAGATAGTCTCTACTCAACCAGATGCCAGCTGACGAAATTAAAATGTATTCGGTTAAGGAAACTGGACGCAGTATTTTGTCTCTTTTTTGACTAAATCGTTGCTTTTATTATGCCAAATATTGATGAAATTAACCCCGTTAGCCTTCCTTATTAAAAAATACATTCAGTAATAATTTGACCTCCTCCTGCATTTTGCACGTCAACATGCCCTCTATGTTTGGCTTATACGTAAAGTTTTCTTTGGAAAAAGTCGTCGATTTTACTAAGGTCGTTAAGTGGTCTATCTTCATTAAGCAAAGACTGCACATTTAGCCAAAAAAATTATTATAGTTTGTTATTTCCTTATTTTTTTCCAAACAGCTGTGCCCATGGCTCGGTAAAAGGACCATTGGAAATTTCAGGCACTTTCTTGAAACAATGTTTCTCTACTAACCAGGTTCCCCAGGAACCATGATATCTCCTTATACCACCACTTATTCAAAAGTTATTTGATCGTACTTATTCTAAACAGCTCCCGTCTCATTGGATACTGAACCATCATCAGAAATAAATTCTGCCTCCTCAGATGCTGAGGCCTCAAGTTCACTAAAACCATTTCTTGAGATTTTTGTTTCGTGCGCCTAAGTGATCAAGAACGAAACATATCTAAGTTTTATAATCTCATGTTGAACTGCTACTGCAGTATTAGCCTTGACTAAACCCTCACCTTATTTTCCTTAGAAGGTTCTATATCCTAACTGTATTCGAGAATGGATGCCTATTGAATTCTTAATCAATTTTTAAGGTTAGCGTTTTTTTACCGCCTATTGTCGTCTTCACAAGCGATTAAAACATCGCAAACTATTGCCCTAACATAATATTTTTTGCCTTAATTAATAAATATATGTACAATAAATCGGGATATATTCTATCACAATTTTATTACGGCAATTTTTTTTCTATTTGGCAGCACGGTTTTCAGCTCTAAACTATCGTAACCCGCCCTCCGACCGCATGGTCTGTTTTAAATAACCACAACTTATTGTCAATCATACTATCAATTAGCGTGACTTAATGCTATCAGAAATGCAGCAATATCAATAAAATGGATTTTGGGAATATCTGTATCAACCCCAAATACCAGTCACAATTGGTTCGCTTGCAAAATCATAATGTGGCGAATTTGATTTAAGCGAATGCATGTCAAGTTTTTTTGCTATTTTAAAATGAAACAAAGTGTTATAGACACATTTTTTATCACAAAATGCAATTGAATTTGTTTACAAAATTGACCTTTTCTTTGATGCAACAAAAGAAACGTTAAAGTACGTTGGCATAAAAAAACACACCTTGGTTTATGAAATAAAACTTGTTCTTTTGTACCTTACGACTTTAACCGTTTCCGGTAATAATGACTGCATATCAAATAAAGAAAAGAATATGTAAGACTAATAAAGCATTGCAATAAAATTTACGATTAAGTATGTACAAACCACGCGCAATGAAGGTAATTACGACTCATTAGGCCACAACAGCTATGCAAATATTCATCTTCAAATGTCAGTAGCGAAAGACGTGATGATAATTCATCCACATCTGCTGATTTTGGAAACAAAACATTATTAAGGTAAAATTTTTGGTGGTACTGCACCCATCCGAGCGTATAATAAAGCATAACGGAAACGTCCCCCAAGAACACGGTAGATTATTGGTGACAGCAGAGTTAAACTAAAGCGGTTTTGCTGCAGAAAATAAAACTTCGTTTTATTTTATAAAAGAATTAATATACGTGACATCCATTCACTCAAATCATATTTGCCAAATTTGGCTATTTGCCGTTGAATCTTTTGCGGAAGTTTGGGTTCGTAAAATATAACTCTAAAATGCATTTTTATGTTTTTGCTTATTATTTACAGTATTCAGTCACATAACATTACATAACGCAATAAATGTTGACTTCTTTTATTTATTGCCTAATGGCAGAAGATCAAATTGGCCCCTTGTTAAATTAGTATTAGTGAACAAGTTAAAATAATGCTAGCGTCAAAAGAGAAAATGCATGCACACGTTTCGGACTTCTCACTGCATATTGTGACGGGTTAATGAAAACACTCAAATAAACCAATGCACAATGTATGTACAAATCAGATACATGCTATCATAATTATCAGCTTAACGTTTTGCAAATGTTTACCATACATATTGAAAAATCCCTCACAGTGTAACACTGTAGTCAAAAAAGGCTGAACTTTTGAACAGTTTGCGTTTTCGCTCTGCGGCATCTAGGGGGGCATTTGAGTGAGCAGTAAGGCACAACAGTACGATTAAGTCCTGTGGCCAAAAGGTGATCGCCTAAATACCACTTGTAATATTCATTATCGAAACCGGCAAGAAAACAAACTCGTAGCGCATGTGCCAGAGCTTCGAACTCCTGCCCAACAGGTCACGAGATAGAGCCGCGTGTGCAGTAGCACCTGGTTTTGGGTATGGCTGGCTGATGATGACTAATAATCCAGAAATGGCCATTACTGTCTTCCATATCTTTGGCAGTTATATCATTCTGTCTATGTAACTAGCCACTCTTCGTCCTCTGGCGGGCTTCTAGAGTGAGCCCGAAGGCACAGCAGGACGTGTGATTCCTTTAGCCGATCGGTAAGCGCCCAAATACCAATGGTTATATTCATTATCGAAACCGGCAAAACAACAAGCTCGTAGCACATTTGAAGAGCCTCGTTCTACAGCCAAACATGTTACGAGTTCGTGCCGCGTGTAAAGCAGCACCTGGTTTCGGGTGTGGCTGTATGATGACGGCTAATAAGGCAGAAATGGCATAAATGTCTCCCATATCTTTACCTGTTATATCATTCTGCTTATATAACTAGCCGCTCTGCAGACTCTGGCTGGCCTTTAGAGTATGCCTAAAGGCACAACAGTAGGATTGAGTCCTGTAATCGATAGCTGAGCGCCCAAATACCTTTACTTATATTATTGATCGAAACCGGCAAGACAAAACACTCGTAACGCATTTGGTAGAGCGTCGTCTCCTGCCCAGTAGGTCGCGAGTTCGAGTCTCGTGTGCAGCAGCACCTGTTTCGGGTATGGGTGGCTGATGATGGCTCATAAGACAGATTTGGCTATTACTATCATCCAAGCCGTTGCCGCTTAATATATTCTGTCTATGTAACTAGGCGCTCTGCGCCATCTTGCGGGCCTCTTGATTGAGCCCGAAGGCACAACAGGACGTGTGGGTCCTGTAGCCGATCGGTAAGCACCCAAATACCACTGGTTATATTCATGATCGTAACCTGCAAGACAACAAACTCGTAGCGCATTTGGTAGACCGTCGGACTGCTGCCCAACAGGTCGCGAGATAGAGCCTCGTGTGCAGCAGCACCTGTTCACGGGTATGGCTGGCTGATGACGGCTTATATGCCAGAAATAGTCATTGCAGTCTCCCATATCTTTGCCAGTTAATTCCTTTTGCCTATGTAACTAGCAAATTTGCGGCATCTGGTGGGCCTCTAGAGTGAGCCCGAAGGGACAACAGGATGTATGAGTCCTGTAGCCGATCGGTAAGCGCCCAAATACCACTGGTAATATTATTGATCGAAACCGGCAATATATGAAACTCGTAGCGCATTTGCTTGAGCTTCGGTCTTCTGCCCAACAGGTCACGAGATCGTGCCGCATATGCAGCAGCACCTGGTTTCGGGTATGGCTGGTTGATGATGGCTAATAAGCCAGAAGTGGTCATTACTGTCATCCAAGCCTTTGTCGCTAATATCATTGAGTCTATGTAATTAGCCGCTTTTCGGCAGATCGCGGGCCTCTAGAGTGAGCCCGTAGGCACAACAGGACACGTGAATCCTGTAGCTGGTCGGTGAGCACCCAAATACCACAAGTAATATGCATCATCGTAACCGGCAAGACAACACACTCATAGCGCATTTGGTAGAGCCTGGTACTACTGTCCAACAGGTCTCGAGATCGTGCCACGTGTGCAGCAGCACCTGATTTCAGCCAAAATGTAATATGAAGTAGTGCGCTTGGGAATTTAGTCCACCATTCAAGCAATCGAAAATAGATGTTAAACAATAAGATGTACTTAAGGATTTCAATTATTGAATTGATAGAACCCTTCACATCTCCTAGCACTCTGCGAGCCGTGAAAGGCACTGCTTTTCCTATATTAGGCCGTGTACCACTCAGACTGACCACGGCCAACACAAAATGTGCCTCTGTCTTCCAAGTTACCTCAGCTAGCATAAAAACTGTAGTTCAAGGGATATATATGTTAGCCGACCATTACTTCGTCATGCATACTGCAGACCACTCCCTGATCGTCAACTATCGTTCAGATACTTCCGCACAACCACAAACCCGATAATTTGACGTCGTGTACAGTGCCATTATATTCTTTAGATTCAAAGCTCCGTCACCAAATGATACCAGAGCGTTATCTATAAAATAAGTGAGCTCCGGAGATTCTTTAATAAAAAAACGCCACATAAAATTGCACTGGCAGAAACTTGACTGTCAGAAGATATTCGAGAACACGAAGTATCCCTCCGTGGTTAAAAAGTATTTTGAAGAGACAGAATAAGCCAAGGAGGATGAATCGCCATTCATGTTAGCTTTAATACAACTGCAATTTCCGAGGTCCATCCAGTGACAGTAGAATGTGAATTTGTATATTTAACTCTTACAAGTACGACCGGCCATTTGCCTTCACAGTAGCATACAGGCCCCCAAATCAGAATGTCGAACGCGATATGATTCTCTTAACGCAGCTGACCAAAACGTGGTTAAACAAATATATCGTTATCGTTGGAGACTTTAACGCTCCTACTATCGACTGGGAAACTTGGAATGTATCCGGTTCAACGGATACATTCAGTCAACATTTGCTTCAGATGGCAGGCGAAAAATTACTCTTCCAGAATGTACCGTTCGGGACACGAGTTAGGGATGGGCAACCTTTCAATTGTCTAGACCTCGTGCTCACACGGGATGAGGATAATATGCTGGATTAACAAAATCTACCGCCAATAGTTGCTATCTAGCACGCTGAACTGCTCTTTCAGTATTCTATGTTCTTACAGCCTGACTCACTAAAGCAACTGGAAACAAACATCTGAAAGGGATATTTTTACAGCATGCACCTGCAAATCTCAGCAATACTATGGACAACCACATTACGAGGAACTGTGGACGAATGCTTAAGTACAATCAGCTCGTTGGTTTAAAAAAAATATTTATCTTAATTGTCTCCTAAAACAAATAAATACAAACAATCATCCGTTATGGATAAACCGCGAACTGCAGATTTCCTTTTAAAGGAGAAAAAAATGTGGAAGCGATTTCGACTAACGGGGAGGATCAAACACTTGCAGGAATACAAACGACAACAGGGTTTCTGTAAGCCTGAGGCAAACTGACTGTGACGGCACTTTGAGCTTACCATACTAAAAAAATATTTGAAGCATTCCTTTACAGTTACAATAGCAATAACCAAAGAAATCGCTACCCGATTCCAGCGCGGCGGTCCCAAAATGGAATTCTGAAAATTGATAAACAAAAGAAAGCCTCCATGCAGTTAGTATTCGCTCATGAAACAAATCTTCCGCCACTACCCATTCCAGTTAATCAAAAACATTGGGAAACGTTTGCGTTAAAACATAATCTTTACCTCTCGCCCCCATTGGTAAGGATTGAATTACTCCGCCGGAAGTCTGCCAAGTCACTGGATCCTGAATGAATTCATCCCTTTGTCCTTCGAGAATTCGCCTATGTACTGTGCTAGCAGGTTTTTATGATATTTCAAAAGTCAATGCAAGAAGTCGAACTACCAAAACTGCCCTTATCTATTTTATCAAAAAGAAGGATCAAAGTTGTAGTCGGAAAATTACCATCTCATTGTTTGACCTGCATTTCATGAATGGTCATGAAAAAACGTTTTAAGATAAATATAAGGAAGAACCCGGAGCAGAAAAAGCATTGTGTTGCCCAGCATGGCCTTTTCTCTGGTCACTCATGTCTTACGAGTGGTCTTTACTCGCAGGAAAAATGGACAAAAGCCATAGGCCAAGGCAGTTCAGTTAAAGTCATTTTCTTTCACTACAAGAAGTAGTTTTATAGCGTACCTAAACGGCCACAGTTCCTCACGATCTGTTTTCGCGGATCATCAGTTCTTTCTTAAGACCACATTTTTAATATTGAATGCCTACATGGATGACTTGGAATAAGAAAGACAGTGATCCTATCGAGCAGATGCAAAGAGGTGCAATGTAATTGGTCGACTGGCTAAGGACCCTGTCCTAGCCAGAAAGGCATATCAAGCTTAACATGTTTTCTTTTATCCTATAGACAGATGAGATGTGACCTTCTAGAGAAATTCAAAATTATCCATGGACATGTCTGTTTGCTGATTTCCGAACATTTGTTTGAGATTAAAAAATGAAGGACAAGAGGACAATTGCCTCGAACCTAGTTCTCACGTAGTCGCACGACAGCATCGACGAAGTGTCAGGGTCTAACGCCGCTAGGGAAAAAGTGACCACGTGGTACTGCGATGGGAGTCATTACTATTTTCTATACCAGCAAGACCCACAACAATCAGAAGGAATATATGGCAAGGCGATTTCGGTTGAATGAGGGCCGAACTCATGCGCACTCAGTGCGAACCTTTATTCTTTGGAAACATAACCGAGGACTGGGAAACTTTCCGGGACGTACTGTACAGCCTTATCGAAAATCACTGTCGAATTTTAAGAACAAAGGTTAACCAACGGACCACGATGTCTAACGCAGGCCTTAAAAATCGACGTTAACAAAAAGCGTAGATTTTTGAAAAAATCGCTTACGGACGGAACTCCTGCACCTCTAAATGCGTACAAAATGCAGAGAAATTGGGTCAAGTGCTTAATTGTTATAACACGACAGGCTTTCGAAAAGGACATGCTGAACTGGGCCACCGTGAACCTGAAACTGTTTTACGATTACCTCAGGCGGAATACACGGAACACGGATCTCATACCCCTGCTGAGGACCGTCGAGGGCATAGACCTTACTGAAGACGGTGCGAAGTCTGATCATCTTTCGGAATTTTTTAAGTCGGTTTTTACATAGGAAACGAGATACGATCACCCAACCGATGGTTTCGAAGTGGATACAATAGTCGAGACTGTTAATTTCACCAACGCTACTGTCCTCAGGGAACTTTTTGGGGTTAAAGGAAACTAAGTCTCCGGAGCCCGATGAAGTACCTCCGCCGTTGTTGAAAGAGCTCGCGAGAGAGTTTGCAAAACCACTCTCTACGCTTTTTCCAAACATCCTTCCAGACCGGAAGTTTACCAGCCGACTGGAAATCCGCATGGATAACGCCACTTTATAAGGGTGGAAACCGGGTCTCTGCAAACATTATCCACCGGTCAGCCTTACTTCAGTTTGCTGCAAAACCATGGAAAAAATAATTAAGCAACAACAAGCGCAGTTCTTTGAACATAGCAATCTGCTATCCGAAGCCCAGCATGGTTTCCGTAGAGGTAGATCCTGCGTCACAATTTCGCTCTTCCGTTGAGAACGTTGAACTGAAGCAGTCGATAGACGAAAGGCGGTGCACGCACTCTACATCAACTTCAAAAAAGGCTTCTGATAGCGTGCCGCCCAACCGAATTCTGTATAAACTCAACTGCATAGGCGTAAGAGGTAGCTTTCTTACATGGATAGACAACTTCTTAACTGGCCGCTCACAAACTGTCCATATCAGCAAAAAACAGTCAACTAAGGTTGAGTTTGAGAGTGGTGTTCCCCACGGCTCTGTTCCCGGCCCTATTTTGTTCATTGTCTACATCAACGATTGTGCCAATGAACTGGACTACGATATTTCCATGTTTATCGATGATCTCATAATTTGGCGCGTCATTCAGACAGCGGCTGACGAATAGAACTTGCACCCAAACTTACATCGACTCCAGAAATGGTCAAATGACTGGATCTTGCGGTTTAACATCATACGAGTCAGGAAAAGCAATTCTTCGAACCGTATGGTTAACAGTCGGAATGGAATTCCATTGAAAGACTTGGATGTCCAAAAGGACATTGGACTCTGGATCACGCCCTCGCTTAAAGCCTCCCTACTCATGGCACAAAGGGACGTTTGATTACTGAAAACTATCGGAGAACGCTTAACTAACATAAGTAATTTTACCGATGAAAACTGGCAAGACAACGAGCTCGTTCCGCAGTGGATATAGCATTTGACTTCTGACCGACATGTCGCAAGTTCTAGTCTCGGTCGCGGCAGCGCCTCCCTTTGGGTTTGGCTGACTGATGACAGATAATAAGCCAGAAATGGCCATTACAGTCTCCCCGATCTTTGTCGGTTTTATCATTTTTCCTATATCTGTAGCTGCTGTTTGCTGCTGGTGGGGCTCCAGAGTTAAACCCAAAGCACTTAGGGACGTGTGATTCCTGTAAACTATCGGTGAGCGACAAAATAATTTTAGTAATTTTCCAAATGAAAACTGGCTAGACAAAGAGCTCGTGGGGCAGTGATTATGGCGTTGGACGTCTGCAAGACAGGTCGCAAAGTCTAGCCTCGTGCGTGGCAGGGCCTCCGTTTGTGAATGGCTCTCTGATGAAAGCTAATATGCCAGAAATAGTCATTGCAGTCTCTTATATCTTTGCCGGTTAATTCCTTTTGCCTATGTAACTAGCAAATTTGCGGCATCTGGTGGGCCTCTAGAGTGAGTCCGAAGGGACAACAGGATGTATGAGTCCTGTAGCCGATCGGTAAGCGCCCAAATACCACTGGTAATATTATTGATCGAAACCGACAAGATATGAAACTCGTAGCGCATTTGCTTGAGCTTCGGTCTTCTGCCCAACAGGTCACGAGATCATGCCGCATATGCAGCAGCACCTGGTTTCGGGTATGGCTGGTTGATGATGGCTAATAAGCCAGAAGTGGTCATTACTGTCATCCAAGCCTTTGTCGCTAATATCATTGAGTCTATGTAATTAGCCGCTTTTCGGCAGATCGCGGGCCTCTAGAGTGAGCCCGTAAGCACAACAGGACACGTGAATCCTGTAGCTGGTCGGTGAGCACCCAAATACCACAAGTAATATGCATCATCGTAACCGGCAAGACAACACACTCATAGCGCATTTGGTAGAGCCTGGTACTACTGTCCAACAGGTCTCGAGATCGTGCCACGTGTGCAGCAGCACCTGATTTCAGCCAAAATGTAATATGAAGTAGTGCGCTTGGGAATTTAGTCCACCATTCAAGCAATCGAAAATAGATGTTAAACAATAAGATGTACTTAAGGATTTCAATTATTGAATTGATAGAACCCTTCACATCTCCTAGCACTCTGCGAGCCGTGAAAGGCACTGCTTTTCCTATATTAGGCCGTGTACCACTCAGACTGATCACCTCCAACACAAAAATGTTCCTCTGTCTTCCAAGTTACCTCAGCTAGCATAAAAACTGTAGTTCAAGGGATATATATGTTAGCCGACCATTACTTCGTCATGCATACTGCAGACCACTCCCTGATCGTCAACTATCGTTCAGATACTTCCACACAACCACAAACCCGATAATTGGACGTCGTGTACAGTGCCATTATATTCCTTAGATTCAAAGCTCCGTCACCAAATGATACCAGAGCGTTATCTATAAAATAAGTGAGCTCCGGAGATTATTTAATAAAAAAATGCCACATAAAATTGCACTGGCAGAAACTTGACTGTCAGAAGATATTCGAGAACACGAAGTATCCCTCCGTGGTTAAAAAGTATTTTGAAGAGACAGAATAAGCCAAGGAGGATGAATCGCCATTCATGTTAGCTTTAATACAACTGCAATTTCCGAGGTCCATCCAGTGACAGTAGAATGTGAATTTGTATATTTAACTCTTACAAGTTCGACCGGCCATTTGCATTCACAGTAGCATACAGGCCCCCTCAAATCAGAATGTCGAACGCGATATGATTCTCTTAACGCAGCTGACCAAAACGTGGTTAAACAAATATATCGTTATCGTTGGAGACTTTAACGCTCGTACTATCGACTGGGAAACTTGGAATGTATCCGGTTCAACGGATACATTCAGTCAACATTTGCTTCAGATGGCAGGCGAAATTACTCTTCCAGAATGTACCGTTTGGGACACGAGTTAGGGATGGGCAACCTTTCAATTGTCTTGACCTCGTGCTGACACGGGATGAGGATAATATGCTGGATTAACAAAATCTACCGCCAATAGTTGCTATCTAGCACGCTGAACTGCTCTTTCAGTATTCTATGTTCTTACAGCCTGACTCACTTAAGCAACTGGAAACAAACATCTGAAAGGGATATTTTTACAGCATGCACCTGCAAATCTCAGCAATACTATGGAAAACCACATTACGAGGAACTGTGGACGAATGCTTAAGTACAATCAGCTCGTTGGTTTAAAAAAATATTTATCTTAATTGTCTCCTAAAACAAATAAATACAAACAATCATCCGTTATGGATAAACCGCGAACTGCAGATTTCCTTTTAAAGGAGAAAAAAATGTGGAAGCGATTTCGACTAACGGGGAGGATCAAACACTTGCAGGAATACAAACGACAACAGGGTTTCTGTAAGCCTGAGGCAAACTGACTCTGACGGCACTGTGAGCTTACCATACTAAAAAAATATTTGAAGCATTCCTTTACAGTTACAATAGCAATAACCAAAGAAATCGCTACCCGATTCCAGCGCGGCGGTCCCAAAATGGAATTCTGAAAATTGATAAACAAAAGAAAGCCTCCATGCAGTTGGTATTCGCTCATGAAACAAATCTTCCGCCACTACCCATTCCAGTTAATCAAAAACATTGGGAAACGTTTGCGTTAAAAACATAATCTTTACCTCTCGCCCCCATTCGTAAGGATTGAATTACTCCGCCGGAAGTCTGCCAAGTCACTGGATCCTGAAAGAATTCATCCCTTTGTCCTTCGAGAATTCGCCTATGTACTGTGCGAGCAGGTTTTTATGATATTTCAAAAGTCAATGCAAGAGGTCGAACTACCAAAGCAATGGAAAACTGCCCTTATCTATTTTATCAAAACAGAAGGATCAAAGTTGTAGTCGGAAAATTACCATCTCATTGTTTGACCTGCATTTCATGAATGGTCATGAAAAAACGTTTTAAGATAAATATAAGGAAGAACCCGGAGCAGAAAAACATTGTGTTGCCCAGCATGGCCTTTTCTCTGGTCACTCATGTCTTACGAGTGGTCTTTACTCGCAGGAAAAATGGACAAAAGCCATAGGCCAAGGCAGTTCAGTTAAAGTCATTTTCTTTCACTACAAGAAGTAGTTTTATAGCGTACCTAAACGGCCACAGTTCCTCACGATCTGTTTTCGCGGATCATCAGTTCTTTCTTAAGACCACATTTTTAATATTGAATGCCTACATGGATGACTTGGAATAAGAAAGACAGTGATCCTATCGAGCAGATGCAAAGAGGTGCAATGTAATTGGTCGACTGGCTAAGGACCCTGTCCTAGCCAGAAAGGCATATCAAGCTTAACATGTTTTCTTTTATCCTATAGACAGATGAGATGTGACCTTCTAGAGAAATTCAAAATTATCCATGGACATGTCTGTTTGCTGATTTCCGAACATTTGTTTGAGATTAAAAAATGAAGGACAAGAGGCCAATTGCCTGAACCTAGTTCTCACGTAGTCGCACGACAGCATCGACGAAGTGTCAGGTCTAACGCCGCTAGGAAAAAGTGACCACGTGGTACTGCGATGGGAGTCATTACTATTTTCTATACCAGCAAGACCCACAACAATCAGAAGGAATATATGGCAAGGCGATTTCGGTGGAATGAGGGCCGAACTCATGCGCACTCAGTGCGAACCTTTATTCTTTGGAAACATAATCGAGGACTGGGAAACTTTCCGGGACGTACTGTACAGCCTTATCGAAAATCACTGTCGAATTTTAAGAACAAAGGTTAACCAACGGACCACGATGTCTAACGCAGGCCTTAAAAATCGACGTTAACAAAAAGCGTAGATTTTTGAAAAAATCGCTTACGGACGGAACTCCTGCACCTCTAAATGCGTACAAAATGCAGAGAAATTGGGTCAAGTGCCTAATTGTTATAACAAGACAGGCTTTCGAAGTGGACCTGCTGAACCGGGCCACCGTGAACCTGAAACTGTTTTACGGTTACCTCAGGCGGAATACACGGAACACGGATCTCATACCCCTGCTGAGGACCGTCGAGGGCATAGACCTTACTGAAGACGGTGCGAAGGCTGATCATCTTTCGGAATTTTTCAAGTCGGTTTTTACATAGGAAACGAGATACGATCACCCAACCGATGGTTTCGAAGTGGATACAATAGTCGAGACTGTTAATTTCACCAACGCTACCGTCCTCAGGGAACTTTTGGGGTTAAAGGAAACTAAGTCTCTGGAGCCCGATGAAGTACCTGCCAAGCTGTTGAAAGAGCTCACGAAAGAGTTTGCAAAACCACTCTCTACGCTTTTCCAAACATCCTTCCAGACCGGAAGTTTACCAGCCGACTGGAAATCCGCATGGATAACGCCACTTTATAAGGGTGGAAACCGGGTCTCTGCAAACATTATCCACCGGTCAGCCTTACTTCAGTTTGCTGCAAAACCATGGAAAAATAATTAAGCAACAACTAGCGCAGTTCTTCGAACATAGCAATCTGCTATCCAAAGCCCAGCACGGTTTCCGTAGAGGTAGATCCTACGTCACAAATTTGCTCTTCTGTTGAGAACGTTGAACTGAAGCAGTCGATAGACGAAAAGCGGTGCACGCACTCTACATCAACTTCAAAAAAGGCTTCTGATAGCGTGCCGCCCAACCGAATTCTGTATAAACTCAACCGCATAGGCGTAAGAGGTAGCTTTCTTACATGGATAGACAACTTCTTAACTGGCCGCTCACAAACTGTCCATATCAGCAAAAAACAGTCAACTAAGGTTGAGTTTGAGAGTGGTGTTCCCCACGGCTCTGTTCCCGGCCCTATTTTGTTCATTGTCTACATCAACGATTGTGCCAATGAACTGGACTGCGATATTTCCATGTTTATCGATGATCTCATAATTTGGCGCGTCATTCAGACAGCGGCTGACGAATAGAACTTGCACCCAAACTTACATCGACTCCAGAAATGGTCAAATGACTGGATCTTGCGGTTTAACGATAGCAAGTGCAACATCATACGAGTCAGGAAAAGCAATTCTTCGAACCGTATGGTTAACAGTCGGAATGGAATTCCATTGAAAGACTTGGATGTCCAAAAGGACATTGGACTCTGGATCACGCCCTCGCTTAAAGCCTCCCTACTCATGGCACAAAGGGACGTTTGATTACTGAAAACTATCGGAGAACGCTTAACTAACATAAGTAATTTTACCGATGAAACCTGGCAAGACAACGAGCTCGTTCCGCAGTGGATATAGCATTTGACTTCTGCCCGACAGGTCGCAAGTTCTAGTCTCGGTCGCGGCAGCGCCTCCCTTTGGGTTTGGCTGACTGATGACGGATAATAAGCCAGAAATGGCCATTACAGTCTCCCCGATCTTTGTCGGTTTTATCATTTTTCCTATATCTGTAGCTGCTGTTTGCTGCTGGTGGGGCTCCAGAGTTAAACCCAAGGCACTTAGGGACGTGTGATTCCTGTAAACTATCGGTGAGCGACAAAATAATTTTAGTAATATTCCCAATGAAAACTGGCTAGACAAAGAGCTCGTGGCGCAGTAATTATGGCGTTGGACGTCTGCAAGACAGGTCGCAAAGTCTAGCCTCGTGCGTGGCAGGGCCTCCGTTTGTGTATGGCTCTCTGATGAAAGCTAATTTGCCAGAAATTGCCAATACAGTCTCCCTTGTCATTTTCGGCTATATCATCCTGCCTATATCTGTCTGCTCCTTGCTAAATTTGAAGCTCTGAAGGTAAACCCATGACACAAAGGGACGTGTGATAACTGAAAACTATCGGTGAGTTCTTAACAATCATAAGTAATCTTACCGATGAAATCTGGCAAGAAAACGACCTTAGGTCGCAGTGGGTATAGCGTTAGACTTTAGGCCGACAAGTCGCAATTTCAAGCTTTTGGCACGGCAGCGTCTCCGTTTGGGTATGCCTGTCTGATGACGGTTAATTAGCCAGAAATGGCCACAAACAGTCTCCCTTGTCTTTGTCGGTAATAGCATTCTGCCTATATCTCTAGCTGCTTCTTGGTACTGGTAAGGCTTTAGAGTTAAACCCAAGGATAAATGGGACGTGTGATTCCTGAAAACTATCGGTGAGCGATAAACTAACATTAGTATTTTTCCCGATGAAAACATGCAAGAAAACGACCTTATGGCGGAGTGATTATAGCGTTAGACTTCTGCCCGATAGGTCGAAAATTCAAGATCCGGCCGCGGCAGCTCCTGCGTTTGGGTATACCTGTCTGATGACGGTTGATTAGCCGGAAATGGCCATTACAGACTTCCTTGTTTTTGTAGGTAATAGCATTCTGCGTATATCTCTAGCTGCAACTTGCTACTGGTAGGGCTCTTGAGTTAAACCCAAGGCACAAAGGAACGTGTGATTCCTTTATACTATCTGTGAGCGCCTAAGTAACATAAGTTTTTTTCCTGATTAAAACTGGCAAGACAATGAGCTCGTGGCGCAGTGGTTATTTTATTTGACTTCTGCCCGACAGGTCGCAAGTTCAAGCCTCGGTCGCGGCAGCGCCTCCGTTTGGGTATGGATGGCTGATGACGGTTAATAAGCCAGAAATGGCCATTACAGTCTCCTTGATCTTTGTCGTTTTTATCATTGTTCGTTTATCTGTAGCTGCTGTTTGCTGCTGGTGGGGCTCTAGAGTTAAACCCAAGGCACTAAGGGATTTGTGATTTCTGTAAAGTATCGGTGAGCGCAAAAATAATTTGAGTAATTTTCCCGATGAAAACTGCCTAGACAACGAGCTCGTGGGGCAGTGATTATGGCGTTGGACGTTTGCCCGACAGGTTGCAAGTTCTAGCTTTGTGCGTGGCAGGGCCTCTGTTTGGGTATGGCTCTCTGATGAAGGCTAATAAGCCAGAAATTGCCATTACAATCTCCCTTGTCTTTGTCGGCTATATAATTCTGCCTGTATCTGTATCTGCTCCTTGCTACTGGTGGGGCTATGGAGTAGAACCCATGGCACAAAGGGACGTGTGATTACTGAAAACTATCGGTGAGCGCTTAACTATCATTAGTAATCTTACCGATGAAATCTGCCAAGAAAACGACCTTAAGGCGCAGTGGGTATAGCGTTAGAGATCTGGCCGACGGGTCGCAATGTCAAGCCTTTGGCACGGCAGCGCCTTCGTTTGGGTATACCTGTCTGATGACGGTTAATTAGCCAGAAATAGCCATTACAGTCTCCCTTGTCTTTGTCGGTAATAGCATTCTGCCTATATCTCTAGCTGCTACTTGCTACTAGTAGGGCTCTAGAGTTAAACCCAAGGCACAAAGGGACGTTTAATTCCTGAAAACTATCGGTGAGCGCTAAACTAACATTAGTATTTTTCCCGATGAAAACATGCAAGACAACGACCTCTTGGTGCAGTAGTTATAGCGTTTGACTTCTGCCCGATAGGTCGCAAATTCAAGCCCCGCCCAAGGCAGCTCCTCCGTTTGGGTATGGTTGTCTGATGACGGTTACTTAACCAGAAATGGCCATTACAGTCTCCCTTGTCTTTGTCGGTAATAGCATTCTGCCTATATCTCTAGCTGTTACTTGCTACTGTTGGGGCTCTTGAGTTAAACCCAAGGCATAAAGGGACGTGTGATTCCTGAAAACCCTCGGTGAGCTCTAAACTAACATTGGTAATTTAACCGATGAAAACTGGCAAGAAAATGACCTTTGGGCGCAGTGCGTATAGCGAAAGACTTCTGCCCGACAGGTCGCAATTTCAAGCCTTTGGCGCAGCAGCGCCTTCATTTTGGTATGGCTGTCTGATGACGGTTAATTAGCCAAAAATGGCAATTACAGTCTCCCTTGTCTTTGGTGGTTATGTCATTATTACTATATCTGTAGCTGTTGCTTGCTACTGGTGCGGCTCCAGAGTCACACCCAAGGCACTAAGGGACGTTTGATTCCTGTAAACTATCGGTGAGCGCCAAATTAATATTTGAATTTTTCCGATGAAAACTGGCCAGACAACGAGCTCGTGGCGCAGTGGGTATTGCGTTGGACTTCTGCCCAACAGGTCATAAGTTCAACCATCGGGCGCAGCTCATCAATACATATGTCAAGTTTCCATGCTACTACCCGCAAGGGCTTTAGAGTGAGCGCGTTAGAACAACGTAACATACGTTTTACTAAACCAGATCGGTGAACGCCACAGTTGCGAATTCCATATCTTAAAAGACAACGCACCGGGTAAGCAGAACCTGGGATTGGGTATGACTGGCTCAATGTCACAGTGTTACACTCAATGATCAAAAGTCGTGGTTTCAATAATCGGATGATTGGAACCTGTGATTGGGTATGACAGGCAGATGACGGCTAACAAGGCTGAAATGGCCATTCAGGTCTCCCTTGTATTTGTAGGTTCCATTTTATAAATAAATATGTAAAGTCGCTATGCGACTGCCAACAAACTCTGTAAAAGGAGCTTCAAAGCACAACTCCACATCCGTGTTACTATACCAGATAAATTAACAAAAATCTTTCAAAGTTCATATTCCCGATCGCAACCGACAAAACACTGGCCCCGTGGATCAATGTTAGTTTGTTACAC
Organism: Schistocephalus solidus; assembly: GCA_017591395.1. Classification (NCBI taxonomy): domain Eukaryota; kingdom Metazoa; phylum Platyhelminthes; class Cestoda; order Diphyllobothriidea; family Diphyllobothriidae; genus Schistocephalus; species Schistocephalus solidus. The sequence continues at coordinate 43,993 of WEDG01005255.1, forward strand.
TCAACGAACAAATGTCGCGGATTCGAATCTTGGAATTTGGTATGACTGGCTGATGATGGCTAATCAGCCAGAATTGGCCATTCCGGTTTCCCTTGTATTTGTCAGCTTCATCCTAACAGTATATATGTCGGGTTGCTATGAGACATTCCACGAAGGGTCTTAAGTTATATCCAGGCACATCGGAACACAGGTTTTCCATAATACGACCATTGAACACAACACTTCCATATGTCATATTTCCGATCACAACCGAAGAAAATAAACGGACATGTGGCTCAATTTAACAGTGTTACACTCAATGACCAAAGAAAGCGGGTTCGAAACTCAGGTTAGTGGAACCAAGGATTGGGTATGACTGGCTGATGACTTATATTAAGCCAGAAATGACCATTCCGGTACACCTTGTTTTTGTCAGTTTTATCTTATTAATATATATGTGAAGTCATTTTGCGACTGCCCGCGAGGGCTGTTGAGTAAGTTCCAAGACACAATGGAAAATAAGTGTTCCTTCTCCAGTTCGGTGAAGGACACGAGTTCATTGTCCATATTCCTGATCGCAACGGACAAAAATAAACGGACACTTGTCTCAATGTTACGGTGTTACACGCAATGACCATAGGTTGCGTTTTGAAAACTCGGGTGATCAGAACTTAGTATTGGGAATGACAGGCTGATGACGGCTAATAAGCTAGAATTTGCCATTTTGCCCCCCTGACTTTGTCCTTTCTATTTATTCGAAAATATGTCAAGTCGCTATGCGACTACTCACGAAAGCTATAGAGTGAGCTCCAAGGCACTATGGTTAGTAAGTATTCCTTCTACTATTCGGTGAGCACCACACGTTCATAGCCCAGAATTGTCCATTCCGATCTGTTTTGTTATTGTTGGTTCCACCATATTAATTAATATGTCAATTCGCTATGCGACAGCCCGCGAGGGCTCAAAAAAAGAGCTCCAAAGCATCACTGATTATATGTGTTCTTTACTTTGATAGGTGAACACCGCAATTCCATAGTCCATATTCTCGATCACAAACGACAAAAACGGGCACGTGGCTCAATTTTAGAGCGTAAAATATAACGACCAAATTTAGATGGTTAGAATATCACGTGATCCAAACCTGGGTTGGGTATGACATGCTGATGATGGCGTATAAGCCAGAAATATCCATTCCGTTTTCTCTTGTATCTGTCCTCTTCACCTTATCAAAAAATATGTAAATTCGCTATGTGATGGCACACAAGGGCTCTAGTGTGGGCTCCGAGGCACAATGGAACATAAATGTTCCTTAATCAGATCATTGAACAAAACACATTCACAGTCCATATATCCGATCGCAAATGACAAAACAACAGCACGTGGATATATCTTATGCTGTTAAACTTAGTGACCAAAGTCGGCCGGATCGAATCTCGTGTGATCGATGCCCGGGATTGGGTATGATTGGCTGATAATTCATGTTCGCAAATGACAAAACAACGGACTCGCGGCTGAATGTCACAGTGTAACACTCAATGTCCGAAGGTCGCGGGTTCGAAACTAGTGTGATCTAAACCTGGGATTTGGTATGACTGGCTGACGATGACTAAAATCTATGAAAAGCCATTTCGATCCCCCTTTTATTTGTCGGTTCAACCTTATCAATATATGTAAATTCGCTATGAGACGGCCCACTTGGGCTCAAGTGTGAGCTCCAGAGCACAACGGAACATATGTGCTACATAATCAGATCGTTAAACGCCACCATTTTAATGTCCATATTCCCGATCGCAACCGACAAAACAACAACTCCGGGCACATAGCTTAACATGTTACACTCAATTACCAAACGTCGTGGGTTCGAATATAGCGTGATCCATACATGGGATTGTGTATGATTGTCTGATAATGACAAATACGCCAGAAATGGTCATTGCGTTTTCCCTTGTATTTTTCGGTAACATCTTTTTTTAATATGTATGTCAATTTGCAATGCAACTGCCCACGAGGGCTCTTAAGTGAGCTTCAAGGCAAAACGAAACATTAGAGTTCCTTTACCAGATCAGCGATCACCACACGTTCATTGGCATTTCCAGTATCTCTTGCCTTCGTCGGTTCCATCTTAATCATTTATATGTCAAGTCGCTATGCACCTGCCCGTGAGAGCTTTAGAGTAAGCTCCAAGGCAAAACGGAAAAAAAGAGTTCCTTCTCCAGATCAGTTATTACCATTCGTGCAAAGTCCATATTCTCAATCGCTACCAAATAATATAAACGGGCAGCTGGCTTAATGTTACAGTTTAACATTCAATGGCCAAAGGTTGCGGGTTCGAAACTCGGGTGATCAAAACCAAGGATTAGGTATTACTGGCAAATAACAGCTAATAATCCATACTTAGCTATTTCAGTCACCCTTTAAAATCATTAAAGTTATAGCCGAAATTTAACTCAATGCTGGTAAAAACATGCTGTTCTTTGTTTAACCAGCAAAGGTAGATTTCAATCTTAAATATTTGAATGGTTTAACCTTCCTTTTACAGGACAAACAGTTATGTGAATTAAAGTATTTTTGGAAGCATCATCTTCTAGTCCCGACAGTATCACGTTTAACTGTTGGCATCATTTTCACGAGATAACCTTTTCATTCATCTATCACTTTGCTGTTGTTAGCGTCTTCGGAAAATCGCCATCAATTGCGCAGTACGTGCATAAGGTTGTTTCTCTTTGTTTAAGGTTTAAGACGGCACTTATTAACTGGCTTCATAGAACATTGTCAGCACACGAAAGCCATTGATGCAACCAAAATAAACGTGTTGTATTCTGCCTTGTGAATAAATTGCTAGTGCACACAACACGTATGACATTGAGAGAAAAAGTAAAATAAAAAAACATGGAGCAGATCTTGTGAACAACTGCGGTCGTAATTCTTTCTTGTTATTTTGGTAAGGAAGGTGTTCAAATTGAAAATATAACATAATAACAGTAACATCAATCCGTTTTATAAATATCGAAATTGTCAAGACACTACAAGCTCTAAATAATTAATGCCGACATGATGTCGTCACCAATGTTGCTTAGACCACACCCGTAATATTTGGGAGTGCCATAGAGCAAAAAAGTAAACGAAGATGTCTCAAAAAGTGCATGTGCGTTAGAGTGAAGGGCATTCGAGTGTTTCCTTTAGATTGAGTACCAAATTACTGAATTTCAAATATATTATTCATCCACTAGTATGCATATTGCACACCTGATTGAAATGCAGTCTGTTATCCATGAAAGAACTTAACTGATATTATTTACAACAGCCTCGTTTCCCGAATAGTCCATCTTGGCGCTGCATATCGCTCCGTACCAAAACCAACCGTTGTCATCATCTGATCTGCACAATAGTCCACCACGACTGTCTCCATAACAGGGACTCTTGATTTCACCAGATATGCATTGCAATTATTGGATTTATCTATGGCTTTATAGAGCTATTGAAATTAATATAAACGGGACAAGGATTGTATTGACTTATATTTTGCACAGGAGAACATGTTTCACATATTTGCATTATTTTATATAAGACCTTTTCGTCGAATTGAGTTCCATTAGGAGAACTGACACGAAAGAGGCGGATTTATCCTTCGTTTTTCCATAAGATGAATTAATATTTTGTCTTTTTTTGTTTAAATTGTTCCCGCTCTTCTCCAAAGATATACATTTATGTTTTTACGGTGTATAGAGTATTGTGTAATGCCGATAAACTGAGAGTTATGACTTTCACGAAAAATGCCAAGTGTCATTTGAGGTAAACTTTTAGCAACCTCATTAATATATAATAAATGTTAAAGTGCACCGATAATTTACAGTATTCAGGAAGCACGGACTCATCAAGATAAGCAGGTATGTTGATTATGGCGATAATATAAAATACTTAATTCTAATATTTTTTTGTTTAAAAATTTACTCAGAATCGATAGAAAAAGTACAACGTACAGTGCCTTCTGTCCTTATGCAAAAATGGCGATCGTTCTAATAAAAAGAGAAAACAAGCATGCAGTATACGTCTAATTCCATTTTAAATTGGGCCTCTCGGAACGTTTTTGGCGGAACTAATTGACCCTGTGACCATGTTGTGTACACCTCTCCCCAACCAGAGAAAAAGCAGGCGGACCCACGTGGCACGTGAATCCAACTTGACAGAAAGCAAATAGGCTGCACTGCAGCATCTCCATAATGTGAGCAGGAAAAGACAACAAACCGTTATGGATAGTGAAATTGTTAAAAATTACGACGCCGAATAAGAGAAGCAAAACGGAAAAAAATAATTTCAAACGACGTATGACATTGTCAAAAAATACATGAAATGAATATTTTTGATAAAGATTATACAATGTATATTGTTAAAAATGCATTGAAATAGTTCACCTTATTTTTTTCTAGTACAGTTTTGGCATGAACATTTATAAGTTAATTTTAATAAATTTAGTGGAAATCATTTTAGTTTTGCATGTTGATTTATTTGTTCACAAAAACAGTCAAAGCTTTTAATATTTATGTTACTGACAAGTAAGGAACATTACAACGAACGTTAATAAAATTTTGTAAAATAAGGCAAACAAAATATAAAAAGATATTTTAAAATGAATTTATGCAAAACTGTAAATGCTTAACAAACAAATAATGGCATATTCTTGAATATTATTTTGAAAAAATATTATAATGCTCATATAACATTAACATCCTTGTCGTTATTGTGTTCTTAATTATAAGTATCGCAAGATCTGTGCCCTCAAAAATCCCGTCCGGATTGTATTTCGGATAAAGAAGTGCACGCTGCATGGTATATAACTGCGTATAGCCATCACCTCTTGTGAAGTCGTGAATACCAACAACTACAAAGTGTTCAATGCGAGCTGCTCCGAGCATTTGGATTTCAGACCCTTCCGGAAGTTTTGTTTAACCAAATTGGTGTCGGAGGCAATGCGCTGCAGTCAAAATGAGGGATTTGCTGATTAGTGTTCCTCCACAGTAGGGATAAGATCCTATGAATGACGAGCATAGTTCCAACTTGATTGAACGACCAATGTATATGTTAAGCTTCTTTACATATGTTTATATTGAAATGCAAATACTGTTTGATAAATGTAGTTAAGCCCTACTTATTTAATACAATCTCTTTTTTTCAAAACCACACATAACACTGATTATTACGCATATGCGTATTTTCAAAAAGTTAATTTTTTAAACGAAATAGGACATGTGAACTAGCTGAATACGCGCTTTCAATGGAAATTGATCAATGCACACTCGCTATTCATAATATTTCGTTTAGGTTGACAGGGATAGTATTGCCACGTGCTTCAAACTAATCCCAAAATAATATTCTGTACTGTGGTCTGTTCGGCTAAGTGAGCTTACATAATTAAGCATAGTTTGTGTGATGTGTAGTTTAATAGGCATAAGTCTGAGTTCCTGCGTTACCTCACAATAAATGTATTGTACACGTAATTGTTTAGCCGCAATTTGTATATGGATATCCACGTTCATTTGCGCCATACTCCTAACTAATATTTAAACATTTTCCTCTTGCTATGGTAGCTACTTACAAAGCACGGTGTTTGAATGATAAAAATAAATAATTTAAAAATATGATCTTTGAGACATTTGACATCGAATCGTCCACGCTGCATAAAACAGTTTGACATCAGGTTACTGCAGTGGGCATGATTATGTTTACCTTGACAAAAATACAACACCTAACCTGAAGATAATTTAACAGAAGAATTATTATCAATAGAAAGTATGTATATGAAGATAGGAAAATGCTAACATGCCAGGGCCAACTGTGTAGAGTTAAACGAACTTTTAATTTCTTGGCTTCCATTTTGTTTTCCCGTTGGATGACGAGAACATCACAGGCAGTTGGAAAACCAGGTTTAATTTCAACAACTTTATATTATATATGAGAAGAATTATGCAAGAAAATGTCTGTTTCTCATGCAGGCTTCTCATAGAAAATTAAAATTTGAAACTGTTACAGAGACACATTGTCTCATAAATGAAGTTGAATTTGATTTTACAATTGAATTATTTTCTGATGTAACAGCAGAAACTTTGACTTATGTTGGAATAAGTTACATATTTAATATTTTTTTATATTTTAAAGCCTGTCGTATGACTGAGTGTTCTTACGTCATGCACTTTGGCTACTGCGTAACCAATAAATTACATATTAAGGGTTATGCCAAAAGAATTACGGTGAAAGCTGCTCAGATTTGCGTTTTATTTGTTAAACATTCTACCTTCCAGAAATTAAATTTAGACGTTTTTGTACGTTCATGCTTCCCATTCTTGAATATTGCTATACTTGCTTTAGGTTCACAGAACTCATCTGGTTGTTCTAAAATTTAAAATTTCCTAAGATATTTCAAAAAAGAACTCCTGTATTGGACTCTTTTAGATAGTCTCTACTCAACCAGATGCCAGCTGACGAAGTTAAAATGTATTCGGTTAAGGAAACTATATGCAGTCTTTTGTCTCTATTTTTGACTTAATCGTTGCTTTTTTTATGCCAAATATTGATGACATTAACCACTTTAGCCTTCCTTATTAAATAATACATTCAGTAATAATTTTACCTCCTCCTGCATTTTGCACGTCAACATGCTCTCTATGTTTGGCTTATACGAAGAGTTTTCTTTGGAAAAAGTCGTCGATTTTACTAAGGTCGTTAAGTGGTCTATCTTCATTCAAGCAAAGACTGCACATTTAGCTAAACAATTATTATAGTTTGTTATTTCCTTATTTTTTCCAAACATCTGTGCCCATGGCTCGGTAAAAGGACCATTGGAAATTTCAGGCACTTTCTTGAAACAATGTTTCTCTACTAACCAGGTTCCCCAGGAACCATGATATCTCCTTATACCACCACTTATTCAAAAGTTATTTGATCGTACTCATTCTAAACAGCTCCCTTCTCATTGGATACTGAACCATCATCAGAAATAAATTCTGGATCCTCAGATGCTGAGGCCTCAAGTTCACTATAACCATTTCATGAGATTTTGTTTCGTGCGCCTTAGTGATCAAGAACGAAAAATATCTACGTTTTATAATCTCATGTTGAACTGCTACTGCAGTATTAGCCTTGACTTAACCCTCACCTTATTTTCCTTAGAAGGTTCTATATTCTAACTGTATTCGAAAATAAAGGCCTATTGAATTCTTAATCAATTTTGAAGGTAAGCGTTTTTTCACTGCCTATTCTTGTCTTCACAAGCGATAACAACATCGCAAACTATTGCCCTAACATAATATGTTTTGCCTACATTAATAAATAAATGTACATTTAATCGGGATATATTCTAATAATAAGCCAGAAATGGCCATTACTTTCATCCAAGCCTTTGCCGCTAATATCATCGAGCCTTTGTAATTAGCCGCTTTTCGGCAGATCACGGGCCTCTAGAGTGAGCCCGTAGGCACAACAGGTCACGTGAATCCTGTAGCTGATCAGTGAGCACCCAAATACCACTAGTAATTTGCATTATCGTAACCGGCAAGACAACACACTCATAGCGCATTTGGTAGAGCCTGGTACTACTGTCCAACAGGTCTCGAGATCGTGCCACGTGTGCAGCAGCACCTGATTTCAGCCAAAATGTAATATGAAGTAGTGCGCTTGAGAATTTAGTCCACCATTCATGCAATCGAAAACAGATGTTGAACAATAAGATGTCCTTAAGGATTTCAATTATTGAATTTATAGAACCCTTCACATCTCCCAGCACTCTGCGAGCCGTGAAAGGCACTGCTTTTCCTATATTAGGCCGTGTACCACTCAGACTGAGCATGGACAACACAAAATTCGCCTCTGTCTTCCAAGTTACCTCAGCTAGCATAAAAACTGTAGTTCAAGGGATAGATATGTTTGCCGACCATGACTTCGTCATGCATACCGCAGACCACTCCCTGATCGTCAACTATCGTTCAGATACTTCCACACAACCACGAACCCGATAATTTGACGTCGTGTACAGTGCCATTATATTCCTTAGATTCAAAGCTCCGTCACCAAATGATACCAGAGCGTTATCTATTAAATGAGTGAGCTCCGAAGGTTGTTTGATAAAAAAACGCAACATAAAATTGCACTGGCCGAAACTTGACTGTCAGAAGATATTCGAAAACACGAAGTATCCCTCCGTGGTTAAAAAAGTCTTTTGAAGAGACAGAATAAGCCAAGGAGGATGAATTACCGTTTATGTTAGCTTTAATACAACTGCAATTTCCGAGGTCCATCCAGTGACAGTAGAATGTGAATTTGTATATTTAACTCTTACAAGTACGACCGGTCATTTGCCTTCACAGTAGCATACAGGCCCCCAAATCAGAATGTCGAACGCGATTTCATTCTCCTAACGCAGCTGACAAAAAAGTGATTAAACAAATATGTCAAAATCGTTGGAGACTTTAACGCTCCTACTATCGACTGGGAAACTTGGAATGTATCCAGTTCAACGGATACATTCAGTCAACGTTTGCTTGAGATGGCAGGCGAAAAATTACTCTTCCAGAATGTACCGTTCGGGACACGAGTTAGGAATGGGCAACCTTTCAATTGTCTAGACCTAATGCTCACACGGGATGAGGATAATATGCTGGATTTACGAAATCTACCGCCAATAGTTGCTAGCTAGCACGCTGTACTGTTTTTTCAGTATTATATGTTCTTACAGCCTGACTTACTTAAGCAACTGGAAACAAACATCTGAAAGGGAGATTTTTACAGCATGCACCTGCAAATCTCAGCAATACTATGGACAACCACATTACGAGGAACTGTGGACGAATGCTTTAGTACAATCAGCTCATTGGTTTAAACAATTATTTATCTTAATTCTCTCCTTAAACGAATAAATACAAACAATCATCCGTTATGGATAAACCGCGAACTGCAGATTTCTTTTTAAAGGAGAAAAAAATGTGGAAGCGATTTCGACTAACGGGGAGGGTCAAACACTTGCAGGAATACAAACGCCAACAGGGTTTCTGTAAGCCTGAGGCAAACTGACTGCGACGGCACATTGAATGCAGAGAAATTGGGTCAAGTGCCTAATTGTTATAACAAGACAGGCTTTCGAAGTGGACCTGCTGAACCGGGCCACCGTGAACCTGAAACTGTTTTACGGTTACCTCAGGCGGAATACACGGAACACGGATCTCATACCCCTGCTGAGGACCGTCGAGGGCATAGACCTTACTGAAGACGGTGCGAAGGCTGATCATCTTTCGGAATTTTTCCAGTTGGTTTTCACAAAAGAAACGAGATACGATCACCCTACCGATGGTTTCGAAGTGGATACAATAGTCGAGACTGTTAATTTCACCAAGACAACTGTCCTCAAGGAACTTTAGGGGTTTAAAGGAAACAAAGTATCCGGAGCCCGATGAAATACCTGCCAAGCTGTTGAAAGAGCTCACGAGAGAGTTGGCAAAACCACTCTCTACGCTTTTTCAAACATCCTTCCAGACCGGAAGTTTACCAGCCGACTGGAAATCCGCATGGATAACGCCACTTTATAAGGTTGGAAACCGGGTCTCTGCAAACATTATCCACCGGTCAGCCTTACTTCAGTTTGCTGCAAAACCATGGAAAAAATAATTAAGCAACCACTAGCGCAGTTCTTCGAACATAGCAATCTGCAAACCGAAGCCCAGCACGGTTTCCGTAGAGGTAGATCCTACGTCACAAATTTGCTCTTCTGTTGAGAACATTGAACTGAAGCAGTCGATAGAGGAAAAGCGGTGCACGCAGTCTACATCAACTTCAAAAAGACTTCTGATAGCGTGCCGCCCAACCGAATTCTTTATAAACTCAACCGCATAGGCATAAAAGGTAGCTTTCTTACATGGATAGAAAACTTCTTAACTGGCCGCTCACAAACTGTCCATATAAGCAAAAAATAGTCACTTAAGGTTGAGTTTGAGAGTGGTGTTCCCCACGGCTCTGTTCCCGGCCCTATTTTGTTCATTGTCTATATCAACGATTGTGCCAACGAACTGGTTTGCGATATTTCCATGTTTATCAATGATCTCATAATTTGGCGCGTCATTCAGACAGCGGCTGATGAAGAGAACTTGCACCCAAACTTACGTCGACTCCAGAAATGGTCAAATGACTGGATCTTGCCGTTAAACGAGAGCAAGTGCAACATCATACGAGTCGGGAAAAGCAATTCTTCGAACCGTATGGTTAACAGTCAGAATGGCATTCCATTGAAAAAAGTGGATGTCCAAAAGGACATTGGAGTCTGGATCACGCCCTCGCTTAAACCCTCCCTACATTGCGCAAAGGTAGCGAGGTCAGCCATTTCGATGCTTTACCTCGTTAAACGAGCTTTTGCAGCCTTCACTACCGACTGCTTCGCTAAAGTCTTCGGAAAATTCGTGCGGCCACAGTTGGAGTCCGCGTTCCAATCTTGTAGACCCTGGGCGGCGAAGGATATCAACATCCTGGAAAAGGTCCAAAGACGAGCAACCAAACTTATCATTGGATCTGGCTCACAGCCTTATGAAACACGGATGTCGAGTCTCAATCTCTTTCCCTTGCACTACAGACAGCTTCGGGGGGACCCGATACTTACATTTCGCATACTACGCGTCCAGGACTGTTGTCTCGTCCGAGGGGTTTTCTTTGGGTTAGCAACAACAACGAACTAGAGAGGTCATCCTCTCAAATTACGTATGACTGGAGCAAGGCTAGACACTAGGAAGTACTTCTGCTCAAAAAACGTAGTCGAAGCTTGGAATAGTCTTCCTCTGGATGTGTTTATGTCTGACTCCTTGGACGTTTTAAAGCGAAGGTAAGATCGATATAATGGGGCGAGCTACAACCCTAACTGAAAGGTGCAAGTGTGACGTCAGCAAATAAGGCATTTATGATACTGCTAGCTATATGTGAGTCCCATTTAATTATGCTTATAATTTTCGTTCGAGGGTTTGCATTCTCCTATTATTCTCATGCTAGGGTCCTCGAGGTCTTCGCTGCTAAACGTATTTGCACACCTTGGTGACATTATGAGTGTTCGCATCAGCTGGACCTGGTGACCGTCGTCCATGAGGTGTATGAACGTTCTCCCTTGGTTCGAACCGCGATGGACCGAGGATGATCTGGACATCTATTTCCGCCTTTGAAATCCCTCAACGGACTCTGCAATTTGCAAAGGAGTATCTGGCTATTCATGTGACCTACGAAATGCCCTCCGTTGGACCCCCCCCCCCCAAGGGCGACAGTTTTATTATCCTAAATATCACCGGGGTTTTTTTTCACTGACTGCTCTTTTTCAACTATGTTCCACTATGTTGGCCTCGCCAACATATCGAGATACTATTTTTTATATAACCACAACTCACATGTACAATTAGGGAATTCAAAGGTGACTTAACTATATCTCCCTTAAATATACCGATACTGATACTGATACTGACTCACCCGAGTGGTTATCCATATAAGTTCAAACGTGATTGAATATGCCTAGATCAACAAAAAATTTAATCCAGTCAGTGAGTGGCTCAACCATGGAACTCAATTCCTAGCTAAAAATACAGACCTCGAATACCTTGGATAAGTTCAAACGACAGTTGAAATGCTTAATGTTTAATAATTGACGACTCTTCATGCAGGGCTATCTTCATTCAACCTTTAATTATATTTCATGATTTAAATGTATATGTATCTTACCATAAAAAGTCTCATGTAACATTTTTAACTGTATTTTATGTTTTCTTTACACATTTGCATTTAGAATTTCGATTTTACGTAAATAGGGCCAACAAGGGCTATGCTCGTAACCCTCTAAATAAAATATGTACAAATTATACAGTATATCAAACGAATCGTAAACAACAGTTCTAAGCGCGGTACTCATTGTCAGCTGAGGCCCATATTGTAAGCGGTGTACTTCAAGGCACCGTTCTAGGTCCTCTTTTGTTTCAGCAGTTAAAAACTATCGGTATTCATTTATGTGGGTGATTCTAAATTTGTCCTTCTCTAATTATTTTGCCCAAACATGCTTAGAATAAATTCAGACAGACTTTCTTGCTCTACTCGCATGAAGCTTAACGTGGCAAATGGAATTCTCACATTCTGAGTGTCGATGAATGTGATTTGGGCTTTAAAGACTACCACATCCAGTTATTGTTCAAGGCGTCCCAATGACTGAATGCTCGATCATCAAGGTGCACTGATAATTTAGATCAGTTGCCTTATGCCAATAGAATAACGGCTAAAGCTCTCCTGAAACTAATGTGAATTTTCACAACTTTAAAACGGTTCAAAGATCCATTGGTTTGAAAGGCACTCAATGGATACCTGCCTTTCATCACCAGGCGTGTGGAGGCGAAAATACTGGCCAATTTTATTGGGGACTGTTTCAAAAGAAATGAATACTTAAATCACTACTGGAGAGCGCTCAGGCGTTTTCATACAGTTACCACCCCGGAAACCTTGAGGAGATAAGCTGAGAACCGACTGGAAAGCACTCGACTGTTTCTTATCATCCTCTGCATATGCACAACTCTCAGACAACACACAAAAAACGGAGAATATTGTCGCTTTCATGTTTTAAATGTTAACTACGTTCCAACGTTTCCCTATAACTGTACTGTCCTTTAAGAGAAGTTATCGAAAGAAGCGCGTATGCTTGCCAAGTCATCTTTTTGAATCTTTTAATGCGAATGTTTGCAACTGTATAAAATGTTTTATTCTTCCCATTCTTGAATAACGCAGTCCATTTTCGGGTTAAATGGTCAAATGCAGCCGGTCGAAAATTGAAAATATCCAGAGATATTTTACTCGGATACCCTTACCTCTAACACATTCAACTACCTCCCGGTTAACCAAATGCCAGCTTAGTTAACCTAAATTTCTATGGGTTCAAAGACTAGAAGCTGGCTTTTACCACCTTTATCGCCTGTATAATTGTTCACATATTCCCCGAATTGCTGCTTAAACGTGGTTAGACGTCCATTTATCCTACGTAATTATTCACTGATTATACCGCCTTCTTTATCCTCCAAATCTAATCGAACTCCGTTATTTGCCTCCGAGTATTTCTTTGGATTAACCTGTCAATCGATATAAGGTTTTCAATAACCTGTCTATTATGAAAAGAAAACTGTACATTTATCTTAACAATGCTTCAATTTAACTTTTAGTTTCCTCTTCCTTCGCGTGCAGCATTCTCCATGACCACGCCCAAATTATATCTTCCATGCATCGTTTTCCCCATGAACTATGATTTCTTCATAACCCATTACACCGTAAATTGCCGCCTAACAATTGTGTCTTATTGTGTGCTTGTTTTAAAGCACCCCCGTTTAGAATGCCACTAACCATCAGTAGAAACCTGAGTTCTGCAGGCCTCAATTACAACATCGATTCTCATGCCAACTAGCACCCGTGAGCCATTATGTTAATTTCTTCTTATGCAATTACCGGATCTTCCATTATCCTTTCGTACTATGCTAAGAAGCAATCTAACAATGCTGCGTACAAGGACCTCGCGGAGCATTGACGCGGTTTCGACCCTTCATGGAGAGTTGACAATAATTTTTGGATCCTCTGTCGGTGGTCTTAGAAATCAGCAATTAGAGTATTATGGTCGCTTCTGTGGCAATTCTTTTGTGACCTTCACGATGGCAACGGTGATTTCCTCGTTTGACTCTTAGCGTACGGATGATGCCAGCGAAGGTTTACCATGTTCAGCATGCTTGACGGTTACGCTTATAGCCATTCGATATGCATTTGAATCACACCTGCGATGAGGAGCGTTTTAAACGCTCATAACTGCAGATCAGCATGTGAGTCACACCGAAAGAAAATGCGTTTTTCTCCTTCAAAACCCAATTGCAAGTTGTTTGCTTTTTTCTCTATGGGCTCAAAATCCATTCAAAATATTACTTTTTGAGTTTATATAATTGTAACTAAAATTTGAAACGGTTCTTGTTATAGTTTTTCTTTCCCCCGATTGTACTTGAAATGAAAGATACGATATTTACTGATAATTGGTTTAATCTGAAGGTAGGTGCAAGCTGTCTCGAGATATACTTGTAGACTGTTCTGACACCTTTTCTAAACACGGCATATTATGGGGAAATATACAAATCTTGAAAAATTACATTTTCAAAGGAAACCAGATTATATGCATGACTCAACATAGTGAACGTACGGGACGGGTTTGCGAAACCTAAAACGAACTGGCTGAGTTTGTTCCGTTTATTTAGCTTTTTTGTAGGTTTGTTTGATTCCCTTTCCTAAACGCTAATCATAACATCACGAATGATTACAAAATGTGCTAAAAAAACACATTGTTTTATGGCAGGCGAGCAATATGAGTAATGGGTCGAGTGTTATGCAGATTTTAACTTGCGCGACAGTTATCATTATAAGTGTTAATCATTATAATTTATTATAATTTACTAATAATAACTTATAATTGCTCTTCACCTGGTCTTCTTTAGTAACTAAGAGAATTGATTCCAAAATGAAAAAAAATATTATTGTTTCACAGGCTAAGTGTGCATGGGCAGATTTTTATTCCCTCTTAACCTAAAATTATGCATAAGCCTGCATTTTGTTAACGTATGATCCATTATTACGCCGCTCCTAAATTCCTTTCTGTAGACAAATGATTATTTTGTGTTTCGTTGTGTTATGACAAATGCGTCAAAGCACTTTAATTGCATTTTTTTAAAGTTTACTGTGAATTTACATTTGACTTGCGTTGATCAGGTGCATAAATATCCGAAATTCCTCTTACATTTATAACGATTTACAAACCCGGAGATATTGAATTGTGGCCTACTTACTACATTGAAATCAAGTGCAAACATTAAAATTTGCATTTTGCGGTATTTTGTAAATAAGAGAAATTTAAGAAACCTTGGCATTCGCTAACATATGTTTGAAAGTTGTTTTCCAATTTTTCTTTTCTCTGACACTTCGTTAAATCAGGGAATATTGTTGTTTTTTAGATTAGTATATGCACTGACATAACGGAGCTCGTCCATTACGTTTACCGAAAAATTTAAAAACAAAGTGCTTCTACAAAATACGGGTACTATGCACTTATTTCAAAATGGCAATTTTAATGATGTGATTGCTGTGAAGTTAGTTACAATCTTTTGCATCTGAATTTTTTAAGCAACTGCAGTCTGCGTTCATCATCGGTAATTAGAGCCCATTAATTGATACCAGATTGTTTCCTTTGATGTTGGTAATGGTTTTATCTGTGAGGATTTCAGTTTTTCTCAAAATAAAGTTTGGTATATAGTATAGACTTGAAAAAACGTAGAGGAACATGTCTGCACGGATGGTGAACTTCAAGAGTAATCCCATGACACCATTGTCTTCTTCCGTTAAAACTCCATGTTACTTTACCCCATCAAGGTGTTATGTTTTGACAGACTTCAGCTGAGTAAATTATGACTCGGAGTTAGTGGTTGCCGTCGCATTATCCGCGTTTTATAAGGACATTTGTGGAATATGTGACAGCTGCCACCTGTCTATGGCCATAATGTGCAGGTGAGACATGAGTTAATGATGACAGCATAGAAGGTACTCACAGTGGCTTTACTTGCAAAAAGGTTTGATCAAAGAGACTGACATACCTCAGTTTTTTTTTGTAATTATGGGCTGCGCCACTGCAAATGGCACTGAGTTAGGCTCGTTGCTTTGTCGGTTGCGATCAGGAATACGATGATACATAATCATGATACATGATCTGCTTAAGGAAAATTTATGTTCCGTTGTGCCATGGAACTCAGAATAGAGCCCTCACAGGCGGTCGCATAGCGACGTGTAGCATATGATGTTAATGTGAGCACCCCATTACCATATATATTTGCCGGTCAGGGATAACTAAGTGCACTTCTATTTATCCTTGAGAATTTGATATTTTAGCCCGACAGATAAGCTGATCAAATCATATTAGACCGAAATGTCAATTGGAGTGACCTATGTATATATCGGCCTACATTATCTGCTTATGCTGCGCAGATGCTTGTGGGGTTCGACAGTAAAACTCAAAACAGAACGGAACAAGTGAGTTCCGTCAGTGATCGGAGATCATTGCTTAACAGCTTCAGTCAATATTCCTGATATAAACTGGTACGACAACGATACATATGCAGATTTGTTACAGTAACGGACTGCTAATCGATGGTTCACAAGATCCATCATTCCGTGTTGCTCCACCTGGCGTAGGCGTTGACTAGCTGATGACGGCTGATAGGCCCTTAATCGACTGCCTAAACCACCTCAAAAATCATTAGTTTAATGACGTTGCTATCGAAATGCGAAAGCATTCATAGGCGAGGGTGTGCGCGTTACCCAGTATTTTATTAGCTACGCCGGTTAATTTTTTGGGTTTCACCAATGTATTTTCCTGTTGCATCAAATAATGCTTCAAATGGGATTTAGTAGAACAGTCATCTCTCGCATAGTGAGAAAATGGAAATGAATCGCGTTAAGAGTCAATCGGTACATTCGAAATATTGGCAAAGGCATCACTGATATCAGTTTGCCCATCTTTAAATAAGGAAAATGTGTACATATTTGAAGACTGGATGGTAATCAGTTAACGTGGTCTCTCGTTTCTATTTAGCATAGTGTGTCTGCAGTATCTACTTCAATATATGGACAATATACAATATGTGTTTTCATAAGATGCAAACTCTTAAAGAAGCCTGCAATAAAGAAACGTTTCTGATCCTATGTGATATGCGTAAACTGCATTTTCAGAATTTCCTTACAAGTTCCATATGTCCACCTGTGGCCTTTAAGATTGTTATTTGCTTTCAAAACGCACAATCGTTTTATCCCAATTTTAACATGCCAATGCGCCCGGGTGGGAATATGCGTAGGTGAGTGATAGTCCCTGGGTCCATTATGCTCCGGTTCACACGCTAGACATTATGTTTGTGACGTTAGAATAGTCGATTTCTTATCTGGGTATGTAGAGCCTAATTTTCTTACGTAAGCATACAATTGAACACGTATAAACAAGTAGTAAATTATTTTTAATTTATTGCTATTAATTTCTTTAAACCAAACAAGGATGTCTTAATCCGTTTCACTCATTATAAATTTTAATTTTGGCTTTGTATTTACAAGCTGATTCAAAACGGTCAGGGCATATTTATGCCAAATCGTTGTTTTTGTCAGTTTTCCGTTGGCGACCTTTGCATCCGAAAGATTGCACCAAATTTACCTTCCCATTTATATTTTTCCTCCTGCATTACACAACGTTGAATATCCATCGAGTAGAACATGTCATACATTACGTCCTAGGAGTTAGTTAGTACTTTTCTAATGAGACATTTTTTATCGTGCCTAACTGCACGCCCTTAAAGATTAAACGGAAGTTCATGCAATACATTGTTATTTTGTCATGATGTGCTCACTTTTTAGATGTTCACGTATTGATACTTTAAGTATTTGTCAAATGAACCGCCAGGAATACTTACGATCCCAGGTGAGTGATTTTCTGCTTTCGTACATGTCATTGATTACACAGGTAACTGTTACCATTTTTAGCGACCTGTGTTTCACTTTATATGCAAAGATGGCAATATCATCAAAAATCAGCGAGACCTTGAAGATACGTCAAAACACATGTGTACAGTTTAAGTAGATGCACTCGCAGTTAAAAATAAATGTGCGTTTATAAGGCTGAAAAATATAATAAAAAATATGTCTTGCCTTTGTTAACGAGAGAGAATATCAATTTAAAATTAATAACGATTAGCATTTGAACTAATAATCTGTGCACTCTTGTAATAAATGATGGAAGTGTAGTGGCACTCTATGCATTGTGCGTCATAACGGGGTGTTTGAATATTAGAAAAAGATATGCCACACGATTAAGAGGGATGGTGTGACATATAATTTGCTTTATTGATTTTATGCCTTTCTGATGTCCGAATTCACCGGGTTTGTTGATAACCTTACCTTATTTATTTATGTATCAGTCGTAGTTTAGTATCCAGCATCTTGCGGTACCTCTCTTTAGCCTTAATAATATTGCATGCATGACCCTGGGTTTTCAGATAAAAGTTTTTATTCTCGAATAAGTTAAAAATATATCTGAAACCTGAATTGTATACCGTTTCATTTAGGAATCTCGCTCGAGCATATTACTGAAGGAAATCGCGTCTTGCCCTGCGAATGGTTAAGAGAGACAATCCGATAATTATGGCCAATGGAATCCATCGTGTATAGTGTGTCACAACAATCACCAGGAACACTCCTGTTAGCTGTTCGTAGAAACTCAAAATCACTTTTTAGCGAGAACACCGTTCCTGCATCAATATTTACATTTCCTTTGCATTCCAGCAAGCATAATCAGTTCATCCATAGTACTCTTCTACCTGTGGCTTTAACGGCTTACACGCTGCCGATCAGCACACGTTTTTTTGCATTTTTGAATTTTCGTATCTTATAATATGGATTATGTCAAACATTATACTAACTTAAGTTATTTTTTACATTTATGTTTCAATAGCTGACCACTGGATAAGAGTATGACCTTATTGAAAAATTGACAAAGCTGGAAAATATGATATTATTTGTTTACTTCAATTTTAAGCCTAATTCCTGCTGCTGTCATGATCTTTTGTCATGTCACAGAAAACGCCTAGGTCATATGCGCAATATAACTATCATTATCGATTTGAAATTAAACAGATAGTAACATGTCCGTAACCACATTTTAAATGCGTTACTTAAGGAATAACAAAAATTGCTTTTTACATCATAAACTGGCGAAACGGTTTCTCAGTTGTTTTTTTCTTTTGAAGTTGTAACTACACGCATTGCTGCTGTTTTTCAAGATACTATATGATTGTTAATAGAAATTTGAAATATTTAGATTTTCTCTTTCTTTTTTAGCTGTTTACAAGCAGTGTTTTTAAATTCTCAATGCATACCTTTTACATAAAATCCAACAGACTCTTTTAAATGTCCCTTCATTAGGTTTATGTCGCACATGGTTCAGATAAACCAGTTACTATCCAATGAGAAACTGGAAAAATATGATAAACTAATATACAGCGTGCGAAAATAAACCTTTAATAAATGTCAGATTTCAAAAGGTTTTTGAGAGTAACTTACGCTTGTAATATTAAAGTTGCTGGTATCAATGATCCAGAAGAGAACGCCATAATTTCAGTTTATAATTTTATCAAAATCGTGATAAATAAAACGGTCCTCAATAAATTGTTGTTACATATGCCAAGGATCAAATGTTTTAAAGAAAAAATATTTATGTCAGTGGCCAATGTAAAGGCCTTTACTGAATAAATGAATTCAAAGCAGGATATTTTGTCAGCTGCTGACAGTTAAATGCTAAAACCACACAACAATTGTCAATGAAATAAAGGTTTTTTAATTAACCTAAATATAAAACTCCTATGTGAAATAAACGATTCTGCTTTGAATTATGTCAACTTTTGAACATTTCAGCTGAAAGTGAGGCAACAAAAGTGCTGAAATAATTTTAAGAGAGAGATTTACCAACATAGCCATACGTACCTCGACAGCATCAACAACGAACGCATGTTTGCATCCATTCCAACCTTGAAGTGTGTGCTATGGACATACTCCTTTTTTTAGTTCAGTTATATAATTTTATATTATTTTCGTCAAATGTCTTTAAGAGTGAGGTGAAGCCAACCCTCGGTCCGAATTATGCATCTGCGTTTTTCATTTGGCATTCGCCAAAATAAGCCTTGAAAAAATTGAATGGAACCAACATTTGATCTCGATATTAGTGGGTTTTATTTCGTAAGGTATTATGCCCATTAGGAATCTCACAGTTAAGACATATCAGACAATACCACGTTCACATCACAAAGTAAACATTTTTTTTTACCTGTGGCCAAGCATGTGAGGGTTCTTTAAAAATTAGAAAGCACAGTTTATTAATGAAGCAATTGGCAGTTTTGAATAAAATTGTATATGCAAATCACGAAACATTTGTCCCTATGGGCCCTCCTAGCTAAACTGTTAGCAATTTGGATTTTCAAAGTCTTCTCCTAAATTGTGTTTTCTTGAATCACGCCATGGCCATTAGCGCTTCCACATATGGTTGGAATTATTTCATTTCATAGCATTTGGAAGAATTTATTAATTACGTACAGTACATGTATGATAGCTAGGCAATCAGGAATAGTCTAACTTCGTTTATCGATCATCTGAACGCAAATATATTCTGGTATATGGCATATGCATTGATGGAACTTGAATAGTTGTGTATGTCTTCTTTGAAATAAAACAAAAATAATACGGTTATATTCTCAACGTAATGTGGTGGACAAGGTAATATTGACAAAACCTACGAAATTATTTAGAACTACGCAAGAATAATACTTACCAGGCATTTGTACTGTGAAGTCTAATGAATGGAAAAAAATCGAATAATAAAAAAAACCTTTTTCCGTGTAAATTTATTTTGGAAATTTATGTCCTGAGCAATTTTATCCACCAAATTCCCTTCAAAATTCCGCTCTTTTTGATCAATGACAAACTGGCATTAAGATTACTGATCCTTAATTGTTTTGTGTGATTTTAAAATTTGCTGAGCATACGTGGAACACACTCTTGTACAAAAAGTAGCAACATATTTTAATCGCACGAGTATAAGAGGCTGCACATACAAGAAACAAAGACACTACTTTATTTGCAGGTCTTCTTGTTACTACAACCATGTTTAACGAGATTTAAAATGGATTATTTGGACTGAAAATCAATAGATAAATTGTGCATTTCATTCTATAATTTTTTTTAACGATCATTTAAATAATAGGCAGATCATCACGGAACATTAAAACTGCTACAAAACGGCTACATTATTGGCCACATGCGGCTCTCTGCGGTAGAGCACCACCAAACAAATAACCTGACCACTGTTAAACTGCGTACGATCCACATGAATGGCAAATGTAGTATCTTTATCACAGGCAGTCATGTTAAGCAGATCCTTTGCTTCTGTCTGACGCATCTGCGATAGGTTTAGCTCAATGCTGCATCCTACAGAGTTCCATGTGTATTTTATATTATAGAAACCCTTGATTCAACTTTTTTTATTTCCGAGGAAATAAATATGTGAACTGGGAGTCAATTCTGCAATGGAGTTACTTCAAGAGTGCATAGGGATTTCAGCGAAAGGTAAACAAGTCAGTACCACATGTCTCAAAGGCACATGAGCACGCAAAAAAACACATTGGAAGCACATAATCGACGCATTATATGTATGCTAAAATTTGTGGCTTAGAAAATCAACACATTTAAATCAAATTAAGTTTGAACGGTTCTGTCTGAGTGAACTTTTGTGGAGCAGAAGGCTGTTGGATTAAGGACCAAGTTGTATTAACTTATCATTTCGTGACTTCATGTCAAACACTGTTTCAAGCCCCTTGATAAGGGAACTGATCGATCGAGACAGTGATCAAGGGCCAAGTTATAGGAATATGTAGTGAATTCTAAGCTACCGTTGTTGCTTTCGGCAATATTAGCTATGAAAGTGTGCTGGTCACTGATAAGTTTAATGAACCCTTATGTTCAGCTCTGCCATAGATTTCCATTTAGAGCCATTGCGGGCAGTCTCATAACGATTTCAGGTATAAACTTAAAACAGATCTCAATTGAGCTCCATGACGCAGTGGAACACAGTCAATCTCTGTGGCATCGTTTTTTCTGGATCCGTTGACTATTACGGCCTCACGCATGTACGCCTACAGACATTCAACCCCTTTGTGGCATGGAAACCATTGCTGGTATGCAGCCCGTATAGTCAAGTACTCTCTGTAAAACACTCTGCATAATTTTTGCATCAGACAATGGACATATTTGGATGATATATTGCTGTCTGAAATGGGAAGTGAGAGGTAACTCAACAGTCTCTGTGAATATCATTTACCATAATCAAATAAAAATTCTAATGAATCTATCAAAATGTTATAAATATGGCAAGTTTAAAGACTTAAAAAGGTCATTTAATTGTTTCCTGCGTCAGGCCAAAATGGATCAGTATCAGTATATTTTAGGGAAATGAAGGTGAGTCACCTTTGAATGTTCCCTTTTCAATTTAGCATTCAGGACATTCATCACTAGGGATCTCACTTGCCTCCGTTCAAGATGCGTTAAATCGTGGTTCTTCGTTCGGTATCAGTTCTAGATGCGGTTTTCACGCCAATTCAGTCGGCGCTTTATTATAAACTTTCGTGTCAGCGTATTGCTGGTCAAAATGTAGGCAGCCGAACTTAATAACACAGTAGAGGTTGAACATGAAGGTTTCTTAAGTTTGTATCTTAATCTGACGCCTCATATATGAGTCGTTCCCACTTGTTGTTCACCACCCTTTGTCGGTTACTCCTTGATGGTAAAAAATGCAGGAATAACTCCAATTTCAAGTGCCTTCTGTGACTGGGACAAACTCGCGAGTGGATAATTGTAGCACTTACATGAATAAAGACCAATTAAACAATGTCTGATAAAAATGAATACAACTGAGCAGATTTTTCCTCTAACGGTCTTAACAGAAGTTTAGTCAAATTTCAAAAAAATTTCATTGAGCACGTGGAATGTAATTGAAGCAGTCTTTAAGTCTCAATCATATGCCAAAAGAATCAGGCGGCAAAAAGTTATGTATTACCTATTTGCAGCCAAATAACTGGTTTGGCCATTTAAATTTTGGATGGACGTGCAGAAGTTACCATATCGAAAATGGATAATCGACCCATTATTTGGAAAAATTGGCAACATGTGTAAAAGTTACTGCATTTACAAATGACTTATTACTTACTGGTAACGTTCTCCATGTCATCACAGGGCTCAAAATAAAGCGTTTCATTTGGTTCTTAAAGTTAAGCATGTAAACGTAGAGTTTAATTTACGAACGTATGATATGTACCCTCCACTCAAATTAGATTAGTGTACAATATCACTTGATTTAGAAATGAATTCGTATGCAAAACATTGAATAAAATTCTTCATTGCACTCATTCTCGTTTTGATAATATTTTTTATGTGGCATGTAACTTTTTTACAAATAGAGTTCGATTTGAAATTGACTAACGGAGACGTCTTCATAGATGTAAATATCTGCTTACAAAGTTAAATGGAAGACCCTTTCTGAGCAATTGTCAAGTGCATTAACGTCCAGCGAATGAGCAATATATCTGCACAAACAAGCTTAGAATGCCACTCAGGGTCAGTTTTTATCTCTGAAAGTAATAATATGTTCAATAAAAAGGTTTCTCCTTAACTTTGTATATATTTCAAAGGGAATTGTCAAATAAAAATATATCACCTTCGTCTTTTCATTATTTCTGTCTGTGGTCACATCTTCTGCCATCATGTCTAATGACATAAATATAAATTTACAACAATTGTTATAAGGTTGAAAACCAAATCATAAAACATGTGTGATTACGAGAATTTTATTGCTATTTCAATGATGTAAAA
Source organism: Schistocephalus solidus (assembly GCA_017591395.1). Lineage (NCBI taxonomy): Eukaryota > Metazoa > Platyhelminthes > Cestoda > Diphyllobothriidea > Diphyllobothriidae > Schistocephalus > Schistocephalus solidus. Next base: position 67,486 of record WEDG01005255.1, read on the forward strand.
AGTTGTCATTTGTTGCAGTTAATGACTCCGTAACTCTTTCGGTTTCAATAACCTCTTCCAGCTGGCAATTTTCAATATTTTATCTTGCAAAAAATTACAAGCATTGCATGTTCATGGTCACCCGCACGAATTCAAATTTGAGCATTTTTAACAGGTTTATTTTACATCGACGCAAATTTAAATGTCCTTGACATATCTATGTATGTGCTTCGGAAGAAAAATGAACAATATTCAGATTCTTAATAATTATGTCAGATACCTGGCTTAACAAAATAAATTAGTTATATTTCGACAATACTTTACCGAAAATGTCCCAATGTGGGCAAAGGGCAGCTGAGAGCTGCATATTAACTGCTATTGCTCCTGCTCGTCCGCCTGACCCCGGTGTGAAAATAGAGGCAGATGAAGGCAAAAGTACCTGGGACAACGGAACCAACACCTGCGCTTGCCACAACAATCCACCAATCCACTGTTCAACTTGATCAGTTGTTGAACGTTGATATTGGGAGCAGTGCCTTATAAAGATATCATATGCGTCTGCCTGTTTTATATGCGTGATCTGATACCCCATCCACTCAAACAAACACACTTATTACCATAGGTTCATGCGATGAAGATGATAAAACCTGTGTAGAACGGTAACATCCCATAAAACGCAAAAGGAACGGATCACACATGAAGTATGGTTGACGTATCGATCCCGGTAGCTCGCCTGCATTCATTTAAACTATGCCTCATTTATACATCCTGTTAAACATTAAAGCATACCAAGAAGCTGGCAGCATTGTGGTTATGAAAATGAAAATCGCCATTAATGAGACAAAACCGATGAAAGAGCATTCCCTGGACTTTACTGCACTTGGCGTTTGCTCACAAATGGTCTTATATTAAACTTTATAAGCAGATATTAACTATTGTGTAGACTTCTCTGTAAGTCAATTTAAAGTGAAACTTAAGAATAGAAACGGACAATTTATATGTGCAATTTTAAATGTGCAATGTTTGGAATGTATGAAATATGAGTAGATTTAAGTAAGACCGGCTTTTATTGAAGCTCTAACAATGCTGCAAAGAATATCTGTGTTATAACATGCATCAGTGTCAGTTCACCGAATTATAATCACGAAAATAAAGATCGAAATAAGTGCAGCTACTTTTCTCATTTGCGTGTGAGATTCGGGGCAAGCGTGTTTAACTGCAGTAAAAAGTAGCTTCAACAGTACGTTGCAATTCAACTTTTGAAAAAAAAAGAAGTGAAGAGAAAGATATGCACTGTGCAGCGTTAGAACTTGTTCTACATTTTTTGCTTCTGCCGAAGTTATTTCATGAGATAAGAGAATATAACACTTTATTCAATGCTTATTAATTGCAAAGATATTATACCACTCAGGCCTTGACTGCATACGAAGCAGAGTTTGTCAATTCGCCGCAGCAGTATCATCACAGTTTCCAATGTGGTAACATGCCCCGTTAAATCTCATTGCTAGAAGTTAACGTAGGGTCGACCAATGTCACCTTCGGATTCACGCGTACCACCCACGTGTTCCGTTTTACAAACATAAAGCCAGGACAATGGATTCTACATTTTTTTCGGTTTATTGTCATTGGGTAATTAACAATACGTGAAAGACAGTTGTGCTTCATGTGCGTTGATATCTGCATTACAATAGACCCTTCGAAAGGTAATTCACCCACTGAGACGTCGAGGGTTTTGTCTATAACGTATTAGCAGAGGCTTCCTGAAAGCCAGTCAAATGACCATTCTCGCAGCCACGGCGTGTATGATTAACGTTAGACTGAGCACTATAGTATCTTAACAATGAACTTCAAATCATCATATATGTTGCACTATTAATTAGCAATGAGAATTCGATTATGCGTTTTTCCATCCCAGCGTCCAACTGCAATTTTTATATGGAAAAACCGTATGCCCATTCTACAAACAAGTAGTACTACAAGTAGTAGTGAATCTTATATGGCAAAGACGTTATATCCGTACTTCCGACATAGATACTAGCTAAAAGCCCAGACACCGTTTTTCGCCGATGGTTCTGCTGCTGTGTGACACAGCAACGAGGGGTTCGGCTCCTCAGTGGGTCCCCAGCGTTCTCTATGCGGGTTTCTGGGTATATGGACTCCAGAGAATAATCGGGTAAATAATTTCTGAAATTATTAAGTGCAGGACATGGAGTCAAGTGATTCAGGCATGACCTTTTAGGGTCAGACCCGAAATTTCAATGAACATTTGGGTCGAAGACAATCAACCACTGTGGAATAACCACGTAATGCCCATTCTACAAACAAGTAGTACTACAAGTAGTATGAATCTTATATGGCAAGGACGTTATACCGTACTTCCGACATAGATACTAGCTAAAAGCCCAGACACGTGTTTCGCCGATGTTTCTGCTGCTGTGTGACACAGCAACGAGGGGTTCGGCTCCTCAGTGGGTCCCCCAGCGTTCTCTATGCGGTTTCTGGTATATGGACTCCAGAGAATAAACGGGTTAATAATTTCTGAAATTATTAAGTGCAGGGACATGGAGTCAAGTGATTCAGGCATGACCTTTTAGGGTCAGACCCGAAATTTCAATGAACATTTGGGTCGAAGACAATCAACCACTGTGGAATAAC
>WEDG01005257.1:0-24253 GCA_017591395.1 Schistocephalus solidus
TGTAAATAGGGTTTTGAAAGGCTCTGCCTATCTCCCTTTATATATACTGAATTATAACTGCTCCCCGTGGCATGATAGCAGTGTCTTTAAAGTCTTCCTGTCTTTTTAAAGTAACCGGAATTCTGCACCAGGTAGGGTGCATCCGTGGATGGTTGCTCGCTGTCTGCTGAAGAATTCACCTATTGCGAGCTGCAGATGAGAGTGGCATCAACCTCAAGGTAAGACCTGGGATCGGACTCAGATGCCACGCACTTCGTCGAACCGGAAGATAGCTTCGACCGTGTCGGCACCCAGAAATCCTGTAAGCTGTTTTGTATGCAGAAAACAAGTGCCAACTCTTTTGAACAAAGAAATGGTTTGCAGTTTGTTCCTTATTGCTACGCCGTTTGCCAATAATTACTGACGATATTCAGCTCTGTGTGCTAATGGAATAAATAAAAAAATTGCGATGATTGCTGCACCGAGATTGGTTAAGCTGTCTAGCGGTGGTAATGGGATTAAATGTACGACAGGTCAAGTGCTTAAACCGTAAATAGGGTTAATTCTGTAATCAGCGAAAAATAGATCAGTGTTTATAAGCCCACAACGTTTTTGGTGCATCACATTCTGGTGCCCCTATTAATCATTTTTAAATGGTATACCGATTCATTTTTTTCTTCCATTCACTAGTGAGCAGGAGGCTAAATAAAAACGAGCAGTATTCCAGGTCATGCCTAACGTACATTTTATGAAGGTGGAGTCTATTATAAATAGTTTGAAAATTTCGGAGGATAATTTCGGTAGTTCTGCGTGCTTTGGTAACAGTCAGGGGTACAGGGCTCTGCAAAAATTAAGACCACTCGAATATGATAAGCCCAGTTCCTCAAAAATGTGGGGACATGTAGGTCGTGACCATCTATGCTTACATGATTCCGATGATCGTCGCAAACAACCCAAATGGAGCATTTGTGTCAAGAAAGGGAAAGGCACTATATGCAGCACCACCGAGCAAAGGCTTCACATCGATTTTAACAGTTCGAGCACGATGTTGCGATCTGCCGGCTTGTATCGATAGGCAACTTTTAAATCATCAGCGTGCATAAATGGCCTACCATTCTGAAATAAATTTGATACATCTTTGACAAAAAGACAAAATAAGAGTGCTCCAAGCACTGTACACTGAATAACGCCACTCTTCGCACGTGTGGGGTTTGATATAACATTGGAGATCTTAACATGTTGTGTACAAGACCACAGGTAAAAAATATCAAATTCTCAAGTTTACCACGCATACCAAAAGAGGAAAGCTTCGGGGTAATTAGAGCATGGCCAACAGGATCAAAAGCCTCGCTTAAGTCAAAATAGACTACACAAAGTGCAAAACCTTTGTCCCTAGAGTTAAGAACATGATCAAAGAAAAATAACTGACCCGTGTCACATGACCTGACTTTGTGGCAACCATACTGGGCCGCATCAGTAGGTTATTCTTGAATAAGTGATACATCAACTTATTTTCAATAAAGATATCCTATATCCTCAAAGCTGCGGAGAGTATTTTAACTGGCCGAAAGTTATTAAATGGTGTAGATTGGTCGTGGTTGCGATAGGTCAAATGTGCGATTCCTTCAACACACTGGGAAATGTTTCACTTTCCAGAGCTAGATCAAATATCTTACACATGAGCTGTGGGAATATATCATAAGCATCTGCCTTTATAATACTGACCGGCACAACACCTGTTTTAGGACTATGAGGTTGACGAAAATGTCTACTGGATGCGATTACATCCGAGATGGCAATAGTCATGGTATCGAGGACTGCACCGGTCCAACCCCGGATGGTCAGACAGTGAGCTGTCAAAATTTTCAATAAATTTTCTGGACAGGAAAATGAAGACCTGAAGATCCTTTTTAAAGTGCTCAAACACGATGTTGCGATCGGCCGGTTTATACCAATAGGCAACTTTTTAATCGGCAGCGTACATAAAGGGCCTACCATACTGAAAACAATTAGGAACATCGTTGACAAAAAGGCAAAATAGGAGCGGGCCAAGCACAATACCCTGAATAACTCAACTCCTCACACATGTGGGGCTGGAGATAATATCATAAATTTTAACTGTGTGCGAGCATCCAAATAGGAGGATAGTAAGATCAAAAGCTTGTTACATATGCCGGAGGCAAGTTTCAGCAGGAGGACATCATGGTCAACATGATCAAAAGCCTTAGTGAAACCGAAATAAACGGTGTAAAGTGCAAAACCACTGTCTATAGATTTTAGCACATGATCAAAGAAATAGAGCTCGCAAATGCTAGAAGATCTTTTTCTAGGAACCTATGCCTATCCGCATTAGGTAGATTGTTATTCAGTTACGTGTTGCGCCCTATTTTCTTTAATCAAGGTCTCAAAGATCTTCGAGGTTGCTGGAAGTGTATTTATTGGCCTAAAGGCGTCAAATGACGGAGACCGGTCGTGTTTGTGTATAGGCAGAATGTGTGATTCCTTCCATAAAATTGGGAATCATTTCGCTTTCAAGATCAAGATTAAATATTATATACAATAGGGACGGATGTATTTCATTTGCACCAGCCTTTAGAACGCGGACCGCAACACCATCTGGTCCAAGACTATAAGATTGACTAATACACCTAATGGCTACGGTCACGTCCCAGAAGGTAAACGTTATGGTTTCGAGGATAACAACGGCCCAAAACACGGACAATCGGAAATGGAAAGACCAAATTTTTCACTAAAAAGTTTTTGGACTAGAAATCATTGAAGCTATCAGCCGTCAGCTTTATGTCAGCTATGGGATTTCATAAGGCGTCTCAAAGTATAGGGTGCTGTTTTCTTCCGCAATTTTACTGTGCGGAAAAAGAGTTTCGTATCATTTAACGAAGGTTTTCCGGCAAAGTTAATCTCATCAGCTAGCAGTTTTTTTTCAGACAGCTTCTAAGTCTGTTCAAAGATTATTTAAATGAAGGGCTAAATAGATGAATTCAAACGTGTCGCGTAGGCTGTGTGGTACTATTAAGTGCCAAATCGGTTTAAGCCTTTCTGCGAACCATTTTGTAATCGTGCGATAAGGTGAGCTTCAAATGTATAATATCGGCCATATTGGAAGTTCTGGTTTGTGAACCTTTGGCAAACCATAAAGCCTTGGGAGGGGTTTAAGAACCTCGAACTCCTGTTTACTAGGGAAACCTTGGTCTTTCAGTTTTCGGAGACATTTTGATAGTTGAAGTTCTACGCTATCAATTTCGTCCTTATTTTGCCCCCTTTTGAATTTAGTGTCATCAGCCACGATTGATTCGATCTTAGAAAGATAAACACATTTGTTCATTACAACGAGGCCAGAACCCTTGTCCGCTTGAGTGATGAGTATTTCCTTATTTCGGTGTAATTCTTTGAGTCTCGCCAAATTATTTTTAATGAGATGCCCCATTACTAATGGTTTTGTTCTAAGATATTGATAGCAATAATTAACGAGGGTTGATTTTAAATACGGTGCGTTCGCTGGTGTTGTGTGTACTAGGTCAGGCATCTAACTCAAAAGGTTTTCAAAGTGACATTCTGTCATTAATCTACTCTTATATTACTGTAAAAGCTGATGATGAATAATCGATAGCGTAGGTTCGCCAAAATTGACTTCTTAAATACCATGATATTGTCGTCTTCGGTGGGTATGCTAATGGGGAAGATAATATCCACAATGCTGGGAGGATTAAATTTCCACGCTGTATCAGCTGGTGAAGATGCTGTCGGTGAAGAAGATATCCCTAACACTAACGAGAATCCTACTCAAGGGGAGATAATGGTATAGATGGTTGCTGTAGCGGAAAGTACATGCGTTGATCGTCACCCGTGAACTGCGCTAACTGAAGTATAGTGGTCACCCTTTTAGTAATGTTAATGACATTTTAAAACCTAACACAATATAACTCCAGAAGGCATAGTTAAGTTTATTGGGAAAGATGTTTTAGAATAGATTGCAGCTGGGGCCACATACGCTATCCTCACCAGGGGCCAATATCTATATGCAATATCTATCGGGTCCGTACAAACAAGGCACCCGTATACAGATCTTGGTGCCGAATCAGTTGGGTTAGTCAACCTTAGCGGACGGGCACAAACATGACTTCGAAGTATCAGTTTCAGCTATAAAGGCTCCTGTATTATACGGCTCAAATGGGATGAAGACGAAGAAATATCATGGTAATGGAGAAGAGTGCGAAGACTTCGCCTTTGCTCTTGTTAATTCTATTGAATATTTGCGCGTGGATTACTACGCTGTTGCGGTCGTTGGCGGTTATAATGATGTGCACCCTAAGTGGGCTGCGCAGTGGATGCGCTGGACCAACACAGGGGCCAGATCAGGGCACGACAGATATCATTCGGGTTGAGGTCACATAACAACTACCGAACGTAGGGGTTGGGGGGCATGGTGGCACGCATAGGTGCAGGCTCACACCGCTTGCTGTTTCTGGCACTTCCACTCCGTGGAATCTGATTCAGGCATGGCAGCACGATCAGGGGAGGCTCCCGCCGCGCCAGCCACCGACGCCTGACCCCGTCTCTGTTATTCTTGACTCTATCTTGACACCGGGTACAAACGGGTGAGAGAAGATGGTAATAGAGTGGCACCTGATGGAGATTCTGCCGGTGGATTAGATTCCCGTGACGATGGAAGGAACTTGGCAAAAGCGCAGCTAACGGTGCCTATGGTTGCTGTAGCCGTGAAGACATGCATTTAACGTAGCCCGTGAACTGCTCTATCTGCCATATTGAATGCCTCCTACTGCTACTTTGTTTGCACTTTACCATTTACCACGAGCTACGGTGGATGCAGGAATCACATGACACGGCATGTGATATGAAAATCACAGACCGAGCTCTTAGCAAGAATTCCGAACCTCGTAACTCGTGATTTAACTGTAGTGCGTGCCCACGCACCCAACAGGGTGGCCTGTTCTGCCAATGACAGAAGAGGCCATAACGTAGGCAGAATTCAAGTCCACATGGCCATCATAAATTACGCAAGTGGTGGAAGAGGGCTCTGGGCGTTCAAGCTAATGCACCCTCCAGTCAGCTTAAGTAATTCCGAGATAGAATGAGAGGTTGGGACAACGGTTAGATCATAGTTGAATGCGTGAAAAATTTGCCCTGTCCTCCTACTATCCATGAGTTGTCTGTATGCATTTTTATTGCAGAACACACTGCTGTCTAACTAGGTTTATCACGGCAGCTTATGTTCTTAGGGCGGCACTAGCCACTAAGAAATTCTGACCGGGTTCTGTAGGAGAAGAAAAGTGTAATGCCAGTTGGGAGGACATTTTATCCTGCATAGAAGCATCAGAGAAGGGGTTGAAGGATGCTAGCAGACGGACGAGGGCACGCCCGGCACCGCAACAGCGATGCCCCCAAGTATGGCAAGGCCATATGTGAGTCCGCCTTGAAGGTGATTGGCCGGTTTGGACAGTCTGGATTGGCCACCACCGGATCGCACTTGCAAAGTGTCACGAGATGTTCAGCGTTGCAACATGCACACAGTGTTCGGCCACTACAGATTTACATGTAGCTAATAAAGAGGACACATTTCTATAAGAAAACAGTCTTCTTTGTCAGCGGTACTACATATGAGTCACCCAGCCGAAATTTGCCGTAATATCTGTGACGGCCCCACATATCCCATACGAGCGAGGTCAATGGCGTACTGAAGATAAGCAAGGAACGTGAAACCGCTACCCACGTCTGGAATGCCAATATCTCAATGAGAATTCTATGTATCATGTGGGGTAGTTCCAGCGATCAAGTATCTCTATCAGGTTTATGGACAGTCTATACCCGATAACATTAGCGTCGTTTTTAACTTTCACCCAGAGTTGCTGCCTAACTATTGGTCTGATGGGTTTGTTTCAAACACTTCTCATTTTCACCGCTTAATGCTAAGCTCCTCTTTTACCCTGTCTTCGCTGGGCGTTCACTGGTGTAATCTATATTTCTGCTCATCTCAACAACCTCCAGTTCACTTGTCTGTCATATGTGAAAATCTGCATCCTTGTTTGCTTGTCTTCCCTGATCGGTTTCCGTCGTGTCTAGGCTTTTTATCTGGGTGAAAAGCTCACTCTGTTCTACTGCTAGTGCGGTAATCCAAGGGCTCTGCACCTGTATCTTCTTCTGGCTAACGCCGTAGCTATTCTTTCTCCTGCCTACCTTGCGATTATGTGTGTTCGCAAATTCCGTAAATGTAGGTTTTCTTTCTGCTGGTAACAGCCGCTATTCATTTAAATGTGGATTGCACGCTTAAGTTGTCGGTATCTTTGAATGCCCATTTAAGCCTGTGTAATAATAAGATGTATGATTCTCAGTGACCCCCGTATCGCACATGCGTATGACCTTCCAAAGTTGCACAAAGCCGAAGCACCACTGATGATCATAGTACCACTCATTGGATCGCCCACCTACAACCTTGCCAAATGGTTACATACGTACCTAAGGCACCTGACTTATGGATCGCAATATAGTGTCGAAAATTCTCAGGCCTTCCTTCAGCAGATCCAAGGCGTCAATGTAAGTCCTGATGAATGCATGCTATCATTCGATGTAGTTGCCTTATTTTCCTCAATACCGCATGACCTGGCAATTGAGAGTGTAGCTCGACGCCTACAAGACAATCCTGTCGATATGCCATTGCAACACGTTCTAGATGTGCTTAAACTCTGTCTGAAGAACTATTGTCAATTCGATGGGAAATATTATCAACAGGTTAAGTACACTCCAGTGGGCTCGCCGATATCAGGTCTCCTCACGGAACTCGTATTACAGCAAGTAGAGGAGGATTTAATGCGAACTTTCAATCAAAAATTGCGACTCCGATATATAGATGATACCTTTGTTATCAGGAAAACCTGCGAGGTTGAGCAGCCGCATCAGAGCCTGAATAATATTTTCCCAGCTATCCAATTTACTCGCGAAGAGGCAAAGAGAAATATCCTCCTGTTTCTAGACGTGAGTATTCGAAAACTGGAGAATGGTGGCCTGACGACAAGCTGACATCATATTTAACTATGACGGCAACCATCCAGCGAACCACAAAATGAATTGCGTCCGAACGCTTTTTCACCGGGCTTTTCGCTACTGTAGCAGTGACGACCTTCTTAAGAAGGAACTTGCTAACTTGTATCGCTTATTCTGACTCAATGGATACCCGGTCAGCTTTGTGAAAAACTGCCTCAGACGCCAGAGACAACCACAAAGCGTCGAGTCTAATAGAGAAAAAGTGTCGCGGAAATTCTATTGTCTACCTTACATGCAGGGAATTTCCGAAGCGATAGCCAGACAATTTAATCGGTTCGGCATCTTCATCGCCCATAAGCCGGTGTCCTCCATGCGCACAGAATTATCACGAGCCAAAGATCCCACAATAAAAGAGTAGCAAACTAATGTAATTTACCGCATTCGTGTGCAAATTGCTCTAGCGCTTACGTAGGCCATACGAATCGACAACTTGGGACCCGCATAAACGAACAAAAACTGGCCATCCGCCGATGCGATCCCTTGTCCCTCGTGTTTTCGCACACCGTGGACTGTGACCACCGCTTAAATTGGGACGCAAACGAAGTGGTCGCCATGGCTAACACCAAGTAGGCACGAGAATTCCTCGAAGCTTGACACTTAAACACAAACAGCATCAACCGCCATGTCGATCTGGATGCACATTACGAAGGTCTACGTGCAAATCTCACTGAATCGCGTCCACCTTAAACCAACAATAGCTTATCCGTGTCTGACCAAGTGGAAATCCACGGACGCGGTATGCCCCGCCCCCCCCCCCACCCCCCCCACCCACGGACGTGTGAACCACAATCGGGACTTAAACACCTTCGCTCACTCCCGACATTAATCGTAACACGTTTGTCGACTCCCCTCCAATGCACATCTGCCTTTCTGCCCCCCACCAAGCTCTCTAATGTGATAATCCCAGTTCCCAATTTTCATTTTGTCTGACGACGGGGCGATGTAACCTGCTTGAAAATTCACGAGTAAAACTCGGTCGAAACCGGCCATCTTCATTTTGATCTCGGATTACATACTACCTCAGTTATCCTATATAAATATATATATATATATATATATATATATATATATATATATATATGGCAAAGACGTTATACCGTACTTCCGACATAGATACTACCTGCACTTAATAATTTCAGAAATTATTTACCCGATATATATATATATATACCTTAGTGATTGGGGTGTAGGAGTACTAGTTAGGGGCAGCACCACACAGCTTGCATTTGGTCGCTCCATTTGTCTCGTACAGGTGGTGAATGCTCCTGTGGCCGCCTCTAACTGGTACCCAACTCTCACCTGTGGCTCCTCGAAGTTGGGTTCTTCCCAGCGGCCACACCCCGGGCAACCGTCACGACCAGTGGGCTAAACCAGGCGAGGGTCTCCGGTGTTGTTTGTGCCTCCACACTCGGTATGTCTGACTCCCGAACTTCCCACCTCCCCCCTCTCAAAAAGTCCTACGGTGGGATCGACAGCAACCCCCGTAGGTGGCCCAGACTAACTCAGGGTCGTTCTCCCACTAAAACAAATCCGTGACCCATAGTGGAGTTCGGCAGCCGTCTGGGATGTCCGAGCTGCCCCTATTTAGGGATAGCACTGCTTGCCTCCTCGCGGAGGAAGGGGATAGAAAATGTGCCCTAAAAAAATGCTGGGTCTTACGTCTTCTGCAGCCGGCCGCGGCTCACAGATCGCAAACTACGCGGTCGTAAAACTCAAACAAACAACAATACCCCCCGTCCCCATCCCCCTCGCCATACTCTCCAGGCTTCTCGGGTGAGTCCACTCACACTAGCAGCCTGGAATGTTCGCTCCCGTTTAGACAATCCTAGGAGCAACCGGCTGGAACGGAGGACGGCGCTAGTCGCTCGGGAACTGGTGCGCTACAAGGTGGACATTGCTGCTCTCAGCGAGACCCGATTCTCTGAGCAGGGTCAGCTGGAGGAGGTGGGGGCCGGCTACACTTTCTTCTGGAGCGGCCGGCCAAAGGCAGAGCGACGCGACGCTGGTGTTGCCTTTGCCATCCGTAACGACATCGTGGGATATCTGCCCTGTCTGCCGCAGGGTATCAATGATCGCCTGATGAGCCTCCGCCTGCCTCTTCGGGGAGACCAGTTCGCCACCATCATCAGCGCCTACGCTCCCCCAATGACGAGCTCTGATGCGGCGAAGGACAAATTCTACGAGGACCTGCACACATTGCTGGTGACTGTGCCGAAAGAGGACAAGTTAATTGTCCTTGGTGACTTCAATGCCCGCGTCGGGACGGACCACGATGCCTGGCAGGGAGTGCTGGGTCCCCACGGTCTCGGTAGCTGCAAAGATAACGGCCTCCTTCTTCTGCGCACGTGTGTGGAACACCGTCTCCTGCTGTCCAACACCTTCTTTCGCCTTCCGACGCGGGAGAAGGCCACGTGGATGCAACCTCGGTCACGGCACTGGCATCTGCTGGACTATGTTCTCGTCCGGAGGCGAGATCGACAGGACGTGCTGGTAACCAAGGCGATCCGCGATACCGATGGTTGGACAGATCACCGCCTCGCCATCTCTCAGATGAGGCTCCGACTGCAACCCCGACGAAGGCCCCAAGGTAAGAGGCCGCCATGTAAGTTAAATACGCTTTTATTAAATTTGCCTGCTCACTGTTTTGATTTCAGCAACCAAATAACCGAGAAACTGGAGGACCTGCATGCTCCAGCTGATAAAGCTACCGTAGAGACACGATTGTGTCCACTGTGAAATGTCATCCAGTTCACTGCCCTCGAAGTCCTCGGACGCGCACGCCGTCAACACCAGGACTGGTTTGACGACAATGAAGCCGACATCAGCAACTTACTCGCGGAGAAGAATGGACTACACAAAGCCTACATGGACCTTCGGACTGACGCCACCAAGCAGCCTTTTTCAGGTGCCGGCGCCTTGTACAACAACGGCTGCGGGAGATGCAGGATGATCCGAAAGGCTGAGGAAATCCAGGGATATGCGGACCGCAATGAAATGAAAAACTTTTTCGAAGCCATCAAGGCCATCTACGGCCCGTGTATCAAGGGGTCCGAACCGCTGCTCAGCTCTGACGGCACAACACTGCTGACAGAGAAATCGCAAATTCTGAAGCGCTGGGCCGAGCACTTCAGAAGTGTCCTTAATTGCTCATCAGCCATCTCCGATGCTGCCATTGACCGGCTCCCTCAAGTGGACACGAAAAATGACCTGGATCTGCCGCCTTCCCTACCAGAAACCATCCGGGCCGTTCAGCAGATTTCCAGCGGTAAAGCACCGGGATCCGACGCAATCCCACCGGAAGTCTACAAGCATGGTGGGCCCCGGCTGACGGCAGAACTCACAACACTCTTCCAGGAGATGTGGTGCCAAGGACAAGTTCCTCAGGATTTCAAAGACGCGACCATCGTCCATCTCTACAAACGGAAGGGGAACCGGCAACACTGTGATAATCACAGAGGCATCTCGTTGCTCAACATCGCCGGGAAGATCTTCGCCCGTATCCTTCTCAATCGTCTTAACGGTCACCTAGAGCAGGGCCTGCTCCCGGAAAGCCAATGTGGCTTCCGCCGACACCGCGGAACAACCGATATGATCTTTGCCGCTCGCCAGCTACAAGAGAAGTGTCAGGAGATGCGAACTCACCTATACACTACCTTAGTGGATCTAACGAAAGCCTTTGACACGGTGAATCGTGACGGACTGTGGAAAGTCATGCAGAAATTCGGCTGTCCTGAGCGATTCACGCACATGGTGCGTCAGCTTCATGACGGGATGACGGCGCGCGTTACTGACAACGGGACGGTATCCGAAGCATTCGCAGTGACCAACGGAGTGAAGCAGGGCTGCGTACTGGCCCCCACCCTCTTCAGTCTCATGTTCTCGGTTTTTATGCTGATGGACGCCTACCGTGATGAGCAGCCTGGTATCCGCATCGCCTACAGAACTGATGGGCACCTTCTCAACAGTCGGCGTATGCAGGCTCCAACGCGCGTGTCTACGACTACAGTCCATGACTTACTCTTCGCGGACGACTGCGCCCTTAACACGGCGACGGAGGAGGACATGCAAAGGAGCATGGACCTCTTCGCCGAAGGCTGCGCCGATTTCGGATTAACAATCAGTACAGCCAAAACGGTTGTCATGCACCAGCCACCACCCAGCATGGAATACAATGCTCCTCGAATCAATGTCAACGGTGCTCAACTCAAAAACGTGGAAACCTTCGCTTATCTGGGAAGCACAATGTCGCGCAACACGAGAATCGATGACGAGGTTGCCCAACGGATTTCCAAAGCTAGTCAGGTCTTCGGCCGGCTGCAGGCCTCCGTGTGGAATCTCCACGGTATTCACCTGAACACCAAACTGAAGATGTACAAGGCCGTCGTCTTGACGACACTCCTTTACGGAGCGGAAACCTGGACCGTCTACTTGAACCAAGCCAAAAAGCTGAATCACTTCCATCTCAGCTGCCTCCTCAGAATTCGGAAGCTGAGATGGCAAGACAGGATCCCGGACACGGAAGTCCTGGAGCGGACCGGAATCCTCAGCATCCATGCCATGCTGAGGCAAGTGCAACTGCGATGGAGCGGCCACGTGGTAAGAATGGACGACGAGCGACTACCCAAACGACTTTTCTACGGAGATGTCGCTACGGGTTCTCGCCGGCAGGGAGGTCAAAAACGACGCTACAAGGACACTGAAGAAATCGCTGAAGCAACTGCAAATCAACTCGGCGACCTGGGAGGACCTCACCCAGGATAGACCGGCATGGAGAAGATCAGTGAAGACTGGTTCAGCAATCTACGAGGCCAACCGGATCGCCGCCGCCAAGGCCAAAAGCGCAGTACGAAAGTCACCAGCGCCCCGGACCAACACCGCCAATGCCCAGGCCCTGCCAACATGCCCGCGCTGTCAACGCATCTTCCGCGCGCGAATCGGCCTGGTTGGACATCTTCGGACGCAATGCACCAAACAATCCGACAATTCCAATTTCTATGTCAAATTCGGCAAACCCTCCTTCTGACTCTCCCACCCTCACTCCTGGAATCAATTCCATTACTCCCACCATCAAAGAGACCACATCCATCTACTCATCGCCTGCTACCCCCACCACCGCCTTCGCCTTCACTACCTCCACCACCACCACCACCACCATCAGCGATGGGGAATCTCTCCTAAGCTGTACTCAATGCGACCGCACATTCACCTCACGCATCGGCCTGGTCGGTCACTTGCGAATACATCGTACAGAGACCGGTTAGCCAGTGCCTAACACCATCACACAGCAGAGATCGTCGCCTCCACTGCCCTCACGCATTCACTCATCGCATGGGCCTATTCGGTCACATGCGCATCCATGACAGCGGAATACACCACAATGCCGACAACACCGATACACCATGCAAACCCTCCGCTCCTGCCATTCTTAGCGCCACTGCCACCCCCAATACCATGAATGACATCGCCCCAGCCTCTACCGATTTCTCCTGCCCACACTGCGCCCGCAACTTCAACTCACGCATCAGCCTGGTTATTCACCTGCGAATCCATCGCACGGAGGCTGGTGAACCAGTGCCTGGGGCTCCGACACAAAATCGACGCGCCTGCCTTCACTGCCCTCACTGCTCCCGCACATTTACACACCGCATGGGCCTATTAGGACACATGCGCCTACATGACAACCTCCGGTAAACCACCGGAGGCTAAGCTACATCAGCGCACACTACCTACACCAATACATCGAAAACACCCTCACAATCACCATTTACCAGAGTATATCACGGTTTCCTAGAAACCGTGGCTGGGAAGTCTGCCAATCTAACGCTTCCACCGGACCACGCCGTCGGCTCAGTGTATGTGCTGTGTGTGTCGAGTGGCTGACCAGTGGACTGGGAGTCAGACGGCGATGGCTGCTCCATATCCCTGAGTTTGTGAATCCTGGTGTGTGCGTTATGGGGGCCAGGTCGTGCTGTGGCGCGCGAAGACGGGTACGCCGATCCATCAGCCAATGCGCCCACTCCCACATCAGGCAACTGACCGGCTCGGACAGCAGTCTGACTGTGGGGGTGGGGGAGAGAGTGAGGTCGATAGCTCAGCGCATATTCCTCACTATAAACAATCTGACGCGCTTGAAACTATCACGGTGCGCTAAAAGCCGTGGCTTGGAAGGTTGCCAACTGACGGGATAACTCGGACCGCGTGGTCAGCCCAATGTATGTTTTCTGTGGAGTGGCTGACTGGCGGACTGAGAGTCAGGTTGCAATGGCTCCTTCTTAATGTGGCCTTTATGGCACTCCCACTCCGTGGGATCCGAGCCAGGTGTGGTGGCACGCCCAGGGGCGGCTCCGGCCGCGCCAGCCACCTATGCCCTCTCCCATCTCCGGTCTTCTTGACTCTGTCTTGACACCGGGCTCAGGTGGGGGAGGAGGAGAGAATGCGGTAGCTGCAGCGCAAGGCTACTATCACTTAAAACTAATTCACGCGCAAGTCACCGTCCCTGCACCACCCTTCCATGGTGCATACGGTGGAAATCGTCGGATAACGACGGTCAAACTGTCGTGTGTGTGTGTCCCACTCCCACATCAGGTAACTGACCGGCTCGGACATTAGTCTGACTGTGGGGGCGGGGGAGAGAGTGAGGTCGACAGCTCAGCGCATATTCCTCACTATAAACAATCTGACGCGCTTGGAAGGTTGCCAACTGACGGGATAACTCGGACCGCGTGGTCAGCCCAATGTGTGTTTTGTGTGGAGTGGCTGACTAGCGGACTGAGAGTCAGGCTGCAATGGCTCCTTCTTAATGTGGTCTTTTATGGCACCCCCACTCTGTCGGATCCGAGCCAGGTGTGGTGGCACGCCCAGGGGCGGCTCCGGCCGCGCCAGCCACCTGTGCCCTCTCCCATCTCCGGTCTTCTTGACTGTGTCATGAGACCGGCCCTGCTGTGTGAAATCCTGGTGCTTGTGTTTGGGGGGCCAGGTCATGTACGTAGTACACGTAGACGAGGTCACCAGCAGCTGCGCCCGCTTCCGCATCAGACAACTGACCGGCTCGGACAATGGTCTGATTGTGGGGGTGGGGGAGAGAGTGAGGTCGACAGCTCAGCGCATATTCCTCACTATAAACAATCTGACGCGCTTGAAACTATCACGGTGCGCTAAAAGCCGTGGCTTGGAAGGTTGCCAACTGATGGGATAACTCGGACCGCGTGGTCAGCCCAATGTGTGTTTTGTGTGGTGTCTGACTGGCGGACTGAGAGTCAGGTTGCAATGGCTCCTTCTTAATGTGGCCTTTATAGCACTCCCACTCCGTAAGATCCGAGCCAGGTGTGGTGGCACGCCCAGGGGCGGCTCCGGCCGCGCCAGCCACCTGCGCCCTCTCCCATCTCCGGTCTTCTTGACTCTGTCTCGACAGCGGGCTCAGGTGGGGGAGGAGGAGAGAGTGCGGTAGCTGCAGCGCCAGGCTACTATCACTTAAAACTAATTCACGCGCAAGTCACCGTTCCTGCATCACCTGGTGTGGAGCATACGGTGGACCTCGTCGAAATAGACGGTCGAACTGCCGTGAGTGTGTGTGTGTATGTGCCCCCTAAACGGGCCACGTGGTAGAGGCGTTGGACCAACACGGGGGCCACATCAGGGCACGGCATGCGTTATTCGGATTGCGCTCCCATAAAAAATGCCGAACATGGAGGTGTGGTGGCACGCCTAGACGCGGCTTGGACTTAGGGGACCCAGCCGCGCCAGCCACCTGCTTCCTCTCCCGCCTTCGGTCTTCTTGACTCTGTTTTGACACCGGGCTCAGGTGGGGGAGGATGAGAGAGTGCGTTAGATGCTGCGCAAGTCTACTATCACTTTAAACTAAATCACGCGCAAGTCACCGTCCCTGCTCCACTTTCCCATGGAGCATACGGTGGACATCGGCGGACTACGACGGTCGAACTGTCGTGTGTGTGTGCGTGTAGATCGGACGAGAACCGGTGCTTTCTACGTGGCATGGTCGCCGTGTATGTAGATGCGTTGGACCAACACGGGGGGCCAATTAGGGCACGGCAGGCGTTATTCGGGTTGCGCTCCCATAACAAATGCCGAAAATGGAGGTGTGGTGGCACGCCTAGGGGCGGCTAGGACATAGGGGACCAGGCCGCGCCAGCCACCTGCGTCCTCTCCCGCCTCCGGTCTTCTTGACTCTGTCTTGACACCGGGTTCAGGTGGGGGAGGAGGAGAGAGTGCGGTAGATGCAGCGCAAGTCTACTATCACTTTAAACTAAATCACGCGCAAGTCATCGTCCCTGCTCAACTTTCCGATGAGCATACGGTGGACATCGTCGGACTACGACGGTCGAACTGTCGTGTGTGTGTGCGTGTAGATCGGACGAGAACCGGTGCTTTCTACGTGGCATGGTCGCCGTGTATGTAGATGCGTTGGACCAACACGGGGGCCACATTAGGGCACGGCAGGCGTTATTCGGGTTGCGCTCCCATAACAAATGCCGAACATAGAGGTGTGGTGGCACACCTAGGGGCGGCTAGGACTTAGGGGACCCAGCCGCGCCAGCCACCTGCGTCCTCTCCCACCTCCGGTCTTCTTCACTGTGTCTTGACACCGGGCTCAAGTTGGGGAGGAGGAGGAGAGTGCGGTAGATGCAGCGCAAGTCTACTATCACTTTAAACTAAATCACGCGCAAGTCACCGTCTCTGCTCCACTTTCCCATGGAGCATACGGTGGACATCGTCGAACTACGACGGTCGAACTGTCGTGTGTGACACAGATGGTATACCGCACTCACGACATAGGTACTTGCTAAAAGCCAAGACTTGTATTTCAACGATTTTACTGCTGCTGCGGTACGCAGCAATGAGGGGTTCAGCTCCTCAGTGGGTCCCTCACTCTTCCCTATGCAGTTTCTGGTATATGGACTCCAGAGAATATCCGGGGAAATAATTTCTGAGATTATTAAATGTCAGACCCGACCTGAATCCAGGCGACTAAAAACAATAGTGCTTGACTGTTGGGTCATGCGCTCATTTTGCGTCAATATATCAAGGCAACTGCTGCGTTAATAAAGTATCCAATTGCCGCACATTCAAACGACTTGACTTGAAAACCTCTAGGTTTCGCCCACATATCCAGGCGCCCCAAATACTGCGCGACTTAATTAAAGCGCTTAACAAACAGGTGTAGTTAAATCACACCGGAGCCCGAACCCACCCTCGGTCTTCTTGGTTCTTCTTTTTCTTCTTGACAGAGATGGGGTGAGGGAGAAGAGTGCAGTAATTGCAGTGTAAGTCCACTATCACTTAAAACTAATCTACGCGCAAGTCACCGTCCCCGCACAACTACGCTGTGGAGCACAAGGTGGACATCGTTGGACTGTGACGGTCGAACTGTCGTAGGTACAAGAAGGGCGATAGCTGGCACACCATGTCAAAAATCCTAACAGGAGGGCACGGTCCCGTAGCAGGCTCTCCGCAATAACCAAAACCAAGGTAGTCTTTCGAAAATCCCACTCCTATCACACACATGCGCCCCCTCCGCTGTCCCCAAACGCTAGTTGACATAAGGAACAGACGTACTATCTCGTTAAGTTACAGGGAGCTACATACAGGGCAAGGTCAGCCGACAGGAGATGAAAAGAAACGAAGCAAGTCATACGGAGTAGAAGAATTATAAAACCAACTCAAGCTGAAAAGAAGAAAGGAGGCGAAAATGAAGTCACAATTACACAGAGTTCCCAGAAGTCTGCTGGTAGAAGCGATGAGGTGAGTTCCAGGAAGTACTTGAGAAAGAAGCATGATCACTGGAACAAGGGCTTTACTAACCTGACGTTTTGGATTCTCACTCGAAGCCATCCTTCGAGATAGAGTCAGATAAGGGTATAAGATTTCCCAGGTTTTGAAGTATTTATAGGACGTAATGGCTAAGCCACTACATGCCTACCACAATTGGCAGCCCCGAGTGTATCGCAGATAGCTGCCCATGTGATGATTGCCTGACTGGTCAACTGTCGCAGTATGCAGCAGTATGCCGTTGCTGTGCGAAAGCGTGCTTGTCAAGAGTGTCGGTTGCCACGCTCATCGCACGTGGTTGCATGGGGTGCGATGATGGCTCGCAGTCGAGTTGCTGACAGTTGGATTTCGTCATTTGAGCTTTAAGGTAATTTGGCTCACGACATTGGCACCAGGAACAGTGGTCATCCCACAGCGGCTAACTAATTTGTCCCGGCAAAGTCTCAACACCGAATATGGAGCGGGCAGGTCGTTACGCTTGTTGATTGAGGACCGAAAAACCGTGACTCGAGCAGTTCCCGTCGCCTCCAGAAGAATTTAGGCTTAATCAAACTTGAATGTGTGGCGGTGTCCCGTAGAATGAGCGTGACTTGGGAGCTGGCATCGTTCCTCCTCACTGCTGATACATGCTCGACCATTCGCGTTCTGAATGGATGCAGCAGAGAATAAGATAATGCACAAGTGTAGTATCATAGCAAACTAATTCATTCGCATGTCACCCTTCCCGCACCTACCATGCTTTGGAGCACACGGGGTGTCTACCACGTTCTCAGCCAAAGCTGCTGTGCCCACAACGGCACCAGACGCTGCAAACTACTCGCGGCCGTAGATCTTGAGGCATCATAATTTGACGACATAGGGTTCCCACGGGCTGTGTGCAACTCCAAATCCAAGGGATGACAGAAGGCGCTTAAGGGATTCCGAGACATTCTTCACGCACGAGAGAACTCGTCAAAATATCGGGACCGTTGCATTCGTAGGGACTAGTTGAAGAAGTTGCGAAGGGCAGTCAATATCTCGAAACACCCACCGAAGATACTGCAGTTCGGCAGGATTGTCTTTCGGCGCACTGAAGTGTGCCTTTACACACGCTGTTAATGTGCAATTCCGCAAAAGATCCGCGAAAAACTCATCAAAAAGAATGTACGCGGAAAGGTAAAGTACAGCATGACAAAAATAATAAAAACAAAAAAAAATACAAAAAATAAAACACAAGAAGAGGTATCAAACAGACACAACGCACGAGGAAAAAATTGAAAGCAAAATCACACAAATCGAAAAATATAATAAAAAGCAGGCACAAACACATTTAAAAACACAACTACTTTAAGATGACGCAAATTCACATTGAAAAATTCAACAGACAATTTGCCAAGCATACGGTAGCCTTCGATAAATTCTCATAAGAACTTTACATTTAAATCAATGTAAGCCAAAAGAGATTCTGCAAAAAAACAATATCAAAACAAAATTCAAAAACTCTAGTCTAATCTGGTATGGAACAAATAGGCATACACATTTCCTCTGCACCACATGATACACCTACAATGAATTCAGCATGGACCTACCACTCTTTGGACTTCAATCTATATCAGAAACAAACAAGATGCACAAATTGTCCTCTCCAAGTCACAAAACGTTACTTTCCTAGTAGTCCTCCGTCCACTAGCCTGAAACAAAGATGATACGCAAACCACGGGACACAATATAACATGCCACATTACAAAACGCCTTTCATAGCTTACACAGGGCCACCACAGGGTCAGATGCACCGTTTCTCAACTCGCAATCCATTGGC
The DNA here is from genome assembly GCA_017591395.1 of Schistocephalus solidus. Taxonomy (NCBI): domain Eukaryota; kingdom Metazoa; phylum Platyhelminthes; class Cestoda; order Diphyllobothriidea; family Diphyllobothriidae; genus Schistocephalus; species Schistocephalus solidus. The sequence continues at coordinate 18,641 of WEDG01005257.1, forward strand.
CTCATGGTGGTTGAAAAAAAGCAGATGCACAAAACCTGCAAAACTAAAACATCAGTTACCTCCTTTCTCCCTTCACATACGGCTTGCACTCTCACACCTCTGCAAGTCTAAACTGAAAATAATTAGAACAACCTACCCTCCTCCAACTCCTCACCTCTAATATTCAATCACCTAAACCACACTGCACTCTCTTCTTGTTGACAGGCTGCCGCGCAGAAGAGCTTTGCACTTCTACTGTTCTTCCTCAGAGAGAAAACAAAGCAAAAACAACAACCAGCATGGGCAAGCAGACGAAAACCGCATAGTCTCACATCCGCTGTCCTACAAAAACACCTCAACTCATACCCATAGCGATCACCAACCGTAATTATACCAGGTGCCTGCATCCTGCACGTTCCGCCGACTGGCGCACCCATTCTTCCAAATAACCAAATCCATAGCTGGCACTACAAAAGACAAGAAGAAAGACCTGCGGCCCACCCAGCCGCAGTGACAGGCCACAATCTCCTCTCTACAAGTTCTCCATGTATACACAAAGCCAACCTTCCTCCACGACTGCCTCTGCCAACGCAAAACAATCCAACACAGGCCGACACCAGACTTCAAGCGCACTGACATCAAAATCATCAACTCACAGACTCCTTCACATCTTCAACTGCCTCTTTAACGGACCGCCAACCTATGTCCTCCTTCGTACACGTCTCCCGACGTTCACATAAACCCACTAACTCACGTGAACACTGAGAAGGCTACACCAGCCTTAAAGACCGCATCCGCGACCTCTCAACACTGCCATCACGTCAACGACCACCATCTCTCACGAGGACGATGACGACGCCGCCGCCGCCGCCGCAGGCACTTAGCTCTAATGGGAATAGAACACGGAGAAAATACACACACACACCTACAAAAAAACCGCATCACTACAAAAACTCAAAAAAACTAGTCTAACCTGGTATAAAACCAATAGGCATACAGCATTACATGAGTACACATTTCCTCTGCACCACATGATACACCTACAATGAATTCAGCATGGACCTACCACTCTTTGGACTTCAATCTATATCAGAAACAAACAAGATGCACAAATTGTCCTCTCCAAGTCACAAAACGTTACTTTCCTAGTAGTCCTCCGTCTACTAGCCTGAAACAAAGATGATACGCAAACCACGGGACACAATATAACATGCCACATTACAAAACGCCTTTCATAGCTTACACAGGGCCACCACAGGGTCAGATGCACCGTTTCTCAACTCGCAATCCATTGGCCTCATGGTGGTTGAAAAAAAGCAGATGCACAAAACCTGCAAAACTAAAACATCAGTTACCTCCTTTCTCCCTTCACATACGGCTTGCACTCTCACACCTCTGCAAGTCTAAACTGAAAATAGTTAGAACAACCTACCCTCCTCCAACTCCTCACCTCTAATATTCAATCACCTAAACCACACTGCACTCTCTTCTTGTTGACAGGCTGCCGCGCAGAAGAGCTTTGCACTTCTACTGTTCTTCCTCAGAGAGAAAACAAAGCAAAAACAACAACCAGCATGGGCAAGCAGACGAAAACCGCAAAGTCTCACATCCGCTGTCCTACAAAAACACCTCAACTCATACCCATAGCGATCACCAACCGTAATTATACCAGGTGCCTGCATCCTGCACGTTCCGCCGACTGGCGCACCCATTCTTCCAAATAACCAAATCCATAGCTGGCACTACAAAAGACAAGAAGAAAGACCTGCGGCCCACCCAGCCGCAGTGACAGGCCACAATCTCCTCTCTACAAGTTCTCCATGTATACACAAAGCCAACCTTCCTCCACGACTGCACTCGCAACGCAAAACAATCAACACAGGCCGACACCAGACTTCAAGCGCACTGACATCAAAATCATCAACTCACAGACTCCTTCGCATCTTCAACTGCCCTCTTCCAACGGACCGCCAACCTATCATCAGCCGTACGTCTCCCGACGTTCACATAAAACCACTAACTCACGTGAACACGGAGAGGCTACACCAGCCTTAAAGAGACCGCATCCGCGACCTCTCAACACGGCCATCCGTCGAAAACGTTAGCTCTCAGGGGACGATGACGACGCCGCCGCCGCCGCCGCCGCAGGCACCGAAGCTCTAATGGGAATGGGAACACGGAGAAAATACACACGCACCCACCACAAAAACCGCATCACTACAAGACTCAAAACTAGTCTAACCTGGTATAATAAAACCAATAGGCATACAATTACATGAGCACGCATTTCCTCTGCACCACATGGTACACCTACAATGAATTCAGCATGGACCACCACCACTCTTTGGACTTCGTCTCCATCAAGGGAAACAAACAAGATGCTGGTGTCCTCTCCAAGTCACAAAACGTTACTTTTCCTGGTAGTCCTCCGTCTACTAGCCTGGAAACAAGATGATGCGCAAACCACGGGACACAAGGATAGCATGCCACATTACAAAACGCCTTTCTTAAACACACAGGGCCACCACAGGGTCAGATGCACCGTTTCTCAACTCATTCCATTGGCCTCGCGCCGGGTGGTTGAAAAAAGCAGATGCACAAAACCGCCGCAAAACTAAAACATCAGTTACCTGCTTTCTCCCTTCACATACGGCACTCTCACCTCTGCAAGTCTAAACTGAAAATAGTTAGAACAACCTACACCCTCCTCCAACTCCTCACCTCCTAATATTCCAATCCACCTAAACCACACTGCACTCTCGCTGCTTGTTGACGAGGCTGCCGCGCAGAAGGCTTTTGCACTTCTACTGTTCTTCCTCAGAGAGAAAACAAAGCACTCTTCCACCTCAAACAACAGGCAAGCTCCTGTCACAGCACTGATCGGAAAACCCGCTCAAAGTCACCATCCATGCCCGCGATCCACCAAAACCAACCAGCAACTCACATGCGATCACCCACCACGTGATCGGGTGCATCCTGCTGCGTTCCCGCCGACTGGCGCCACCCGTCCCTCCAAATAGCCAAATCCACTTGGCTGGCACTGCAAAGAGCAAGAAGAGGAACCACTTGCGGCCCACCCAGCCCGCAGTGACAGAAATACCTATCTCCTCTCTACAAGAGTTTCTCATGTAGCCACGCACAGCCAACCTTCCTCCACGACTGCCTCTGCCAGCGCAAAACAATCCAAGCACAGGCCGACACCAGACTTCAAAGCGCACTGACATCAAAATCATCAGCTTCTACCGGACTCCTTCACATCTTCCAGCTGCCTCTTTAGCTTGGACCGCTCAGCTTCTATGTCCTCCAGCTTCGTACGTCTTTCCCCGACGTTCACATAAACCCACTAACTCACGTGAACACGGAGAAGGCTACACCAGCCTTAAAGACCGCATCCGCGACCTCTCAACGCAGCCATCCACGTCAGCGACCACCAACCTCTCCGAAGGACGGTAGGCGCCGCCGCTTTCGCCTGGTCAGGCACCAAAGCTCTAATGGGAATGGGAACTTACGGAGAGAATACACACACACACACCACAAAACCGCATCACTGCAAAGGCGCTCAAAAACTAGTCCTAACCTGGTATAAAACCAATGGGCATGTACAGTATGTACATGGAGGTACGCATTTCCTCTGCACTGATACACCTACAATGAATTCAGCGTGGACCTACCACTCTTTTGGACTTCAATCTATATCAGAGGAAACGAGCCGGAATGCACTAAATTGTCCTCTCAAAGATCCCTAAAACGTTACTTTCCTAATGGAAGTCCTCCGATCCACTAGCCTGAGCTCAAAGATGATACGCTAAACCACAGGACCACTAGATAGCTATGCCACATTACAACGCCTTTTCACTTAAAGACCACAGGGCCACCACAGGGTCAGATGCACCGTTTACTCGCTCGTTCCGTTGGCCTCATGGTTGGTTGAAAAAGCAGATGCTGAAGGCCTGCCAGGCTAGAGCATCCGGTTACCTGCTTTTCTCCCTTCACGTACGGCTTGCGGCTCTCGCACCTCTGCGAGTCCTAGGCTGAAAATAGTTAGGACAACCTACCCTCAGCTGTAATGTGATTGGAGTCGCTGGAGGCCAGCATGGCTGGGCCGGACATGGGAGATGGCTGCTGCTGGTTTGGCTGCTCGGAGAGCAGAGGCAGAGGCAACAGCCGGCAACTGGACGGGCGGACCGGGCCATGAGGTCATAAAACGTGCTGCAAGGGCATCTGACTAAACGTGGCGGTCTTGTTGCGTGATTTATGCCCGGGGTTGGGTTGCCATGGAGCTGGCTGCCGTTCCTCCCGAATGGCCAGATCCGTGAGCAGGGGACCGGGAGGAGGGACGGCGTGGCGGTTGATCGCCATGGGTTCCTTAAGGTGCTGGGAGGCTGGGCTGAAATGGAGCATGGCGTGAGACGGTCGGCGGATGGGTGCCGGGACTCCAGGCTGGGTGGGGATGAATTGGAGGCCAGGACGGGCAGTGGAGTTGACAGAGGTGGTAAAACGGGCAGAAGATGGGGATGAAGGTGGGATGGGAAATGGATGGAGGGTGAAGGACAGGCAGCTCTAATAGGGGAATAGGAACACGGAGAAAAATACACACACACCTACAAAAACCGCATCACTACAAAACTCAAAAGCAATCTAACCTGGTATGAAGCCAATAGGCATACAACATTACATGAGTACACATTTCCTCTGCACCACATGATGCACCTACAATGAATTCAAACATAAGACCCTACCCTCTTAGACTTAATCTACTATCAGAAACAAACAAAGATACTAATTATCCCTCTCAAGTCTAAACAATTCTTTTCTAATGATCCTCCGTCTACTAGCCTAGAGGAAACAAGATGATACACAAACCACAGGACCACAATATAACATGCCACATTACAAAACGCCTTTCTGTAGCTTACACAGGAGCCACCACAGGGTCAGATGCATAGTTTCTCAACTCGCAAATCCAGTAGCTCATGGTGGTTGAAAAAAAAACAGATGCACAAAACCACAAAACTAAAACCTCAGTTACCTCCTTTCTCCTTCACATACGGCTTGCGCTCTCTCACACACCTCTACCAAGTCTAAACTGAAAATAATTGAGACAACCACCACCCTCCTCGGCTCTCCACCTCCTGTATTCAATCACCTAGAAGCCACACTGCACTCTCTTCTTGTTGACAGGCTGCCACTTGCGAAGAGCTTGCACTTCTATTTCTTCCTCAGAGAAAGAAACAAAGAAACAAAAACAACAACAGCATGGGCAAGCAGACGGAAATCCTGAAGTCTCACATCCTTTGTCCTACAAAAACACCTCATACCCATAGCGATCACCATGCATGTGAGTATACCAGGTTACCTGCATCCTGCACGTTCCATAAACTAGCTACCATTCTTCAAATAATAAAATCCATAGCTGGCACCACAAAGACAAAGAATAAGACCATGACCCACCAGCCGCAGTGACAGGCTCTAATCTCTCTCTACAAGTTCTCCATGTGTATGCACCTGAAGCCAACCTTCCTCCGACTGCCTGCCAGCATAGAAACAATCCAACACCAGACCGTGCCAGACTTCAAGCGCACTGACATCCAAATCATCCCAGCTCTCTGAATCCTGCATCTTCAACTGCCTCTT
>WEDG01005259.1:0-110000 GCA_017591395.1 Schistocephalus solidus
CATGCAGTGGCACGAAGAATGTAAGAACTCCATAAGCCATGTGGAGCTCCACACCGAAAGTTCGTTTAAGTGCAAATGAATTTGTTCTAGCTATTATTCAGTCGTAGAGATAGAGAAGGAATTTACGCATTTGAGGTCATCAGCATAAATGATTGAGAATGTTTAACTATCGATGAAATATCATTTATATACAATAAGAACTACAAAGGATCTGATACGGTACCCTGAAGGACACCACTTAAAATCGGGGTAGCACTTGAGTATGAAGAACCCACTAAAAAGTTTTGTTCTCAATCATATAGGTATGATATAATATAGTAGATAAGGGGACTGCGAAATCCTATAGCTTCTAGTTTAGCTAGAAGTCGTCTACGAGGCACTTTATCGAAGGCCTTATTGAGATAAAAATAGATAACTACTACAGATAGATGATCATTACGAAGAGAGGTAAGTATATTTATTAAAGACATGTGGCAGATATAACAAGAGCGTTCCGGTAAAAAGCCGTGTTGGGAAAAGTTGATAATTTGATTACTTAAGCAAAAATCTGTGATTTGTTTTGCAATTAATTTTTGGAAGAGTTAAGCAAGAGAGGGCGTTTTATGAACACTGCGATTGTTATAAATGTCAGATCGGAAACCAGATTTTAAAACTGGTATTACAATAGAAGTGTGCCAAATAATCGGGGAAGAATCCGTTTTCGAGAAATACTGAGAATAATTTGCTTTGTAGAGGTGTAAATATCTCTTAACCGTTTAATAAGTAAGTTTAGAATGTTATCAGTTCCAACCGAATTTGAATTTTTTACGTGATCTTTTTCTTTTTGAATACGTGATGGCGAGATATTAATGGTTGTTAGAAGTGAATTTGAATTTGAAAGCTGATGAATTGAGGGTGAGGCTAGTGTCAGTGGTAAAGTGGGGTGCAAAAAACGAATGTAACAATTCTGCTTTGCCCAAATCCTCTGTAACGAGAATGTTGTTACAGTCAAGTAATGGTGTAGTTACATTCAGACGCTTAGCGGATGACCGAACATGGAATATTCAAACAACAGATTTGAATGTATGGGCATCAATTAGTGCCCGTGACTCCCTATGCTTATCTCGCGCGAGCCTAATTTTCGATGCTTATTCAAATATTTGTGCAATCCTTAAGTAAACTGACAGAGAGCTTTAAAATGGATCTTTAAGTTGCAGTTGTATTTTATTAAGGCTGTTCTGCAGAAAATGTGGAACATTAGAAGAAGCTGTATTTGAAATAAAAACCTTAAGCGGGATAAAAGCCTGGCTTTTTTGTGAGGATCTTCAATAGCTCATGGAAAAAGTTTGGATCGTTGATTAACAATATGCTATGCATATCTAGATTTCTTACCAAATTATTTATTAAGTCACTTAAGTCACTTTTAGTCAATTTATTGAGGGAAGTAGGTTTTCGCCCTTGAGTTCCCTATTCACATGCAAAAATGTCAATAGTACAAACGTTTACAGTGATATATCTGACAAATTAAAATGTAGGGTCATCGATATGTGTGGGCCAGGCGCAACCTGCCACTGTTTACACAATCTTCATTTTATTGACAATAGTTTCTCAGAAAATGAGTATCTAGTTTAAATTTAAATGTGTCAACAGTTCCTGAAAGGACAACATCCTCAGGGAGTCCGTTCCATGCTCCAACGATCCTCTGCGAAAAGGCGTTCCGACGGACTTCCGTGTGGACAAACTTCCTCTGCAGTTTAAAGGGATGACCCCGCAGATGTTCCGTCCCAGCCAATTCGAAGAAGTCAGCAAATTCTAGGGCACAATCGCGGCCTCTGACAATCCGGTAGGTTTGGATGAGGTCACCGCGTAGTTGCCTGTAATTTAGAGGAAACAAATCAAGTTCAACCAGTCTGGCTTCGTAAGGCAGATGACTTAGATTCTTGACCATCTTCGTAGCCCTCGCCTGCACTCGTTCCAGCTGTAGATAATCCTTCTTAAACCACGGACGCCAGGCCTGGATGGCATATTCCAAGTGAGATCGAACAAATACCCCGTAGGTTTTTCGGAAGAGTTCCTTATCAATCTGCACAAATCCACGTCTGAGCGCAAATAAGACCTGTGTTGCGCGTTTAGCTGCCTTTAAACATTGTGAATAATAATAATAATTAATAATTTAATTAGTAATTAATTTAATAATTTTCCCGCACCGTGTCTTCTACACTGAGGAAGAGACTAAAAACTCGTAGGCTCGAGGGACTTTAAATTCGAAACCAATTTCAAACGACGCTCTCACGTTGGAGCTGTACTTGGCAGATGGAAATTTCTCCATCCAAGAGCAGTTTCTCGTGTTTTGGCCACGCCAAGCTTCCTGGACCCCTAGTATTTCAAAATAGTACACTTTTAGAACGATCAACCATAAAAGACTTAGGTCTAAGTTACATGAATAAGCTAGCATTATCGCCTCATGCAGATAGAATTTCTGCGAAGGCTGCACAGATATGTGGTTTTATTTATAAAATCTTCATTGAAGCACTTCCCTTTTTATCTAGATGTTACGTCATTCTCTGGTAATTACTGCTTCGCATCCATTATCCTGTCGCCCCGGCTAAAGGCGATTCTCGGATGTATTTACAACCCGCCTAATTCATCATCCGATGATGATGCAAAACTTTGTGAAATTTTTAAATTGATTTCGAAGTCCAATTTTAACATAAGAATAATCGCTGTGGACTTCAATTTTCCTGAAATTGATTGGATTTCAAACTTTTGTCCACCCAGATTTCAGCCTTTCCTCGATACCATTAATTTTTCTAATTGGTCCCAGCTGGTCCGTTCTTCAACGAGAGACAAGCATATTTTAGACCTGATTTTCACAAACGACACTGCTCCCCTCTTCGTTGATTTTAAGCAGGGTCTCTTCCAAAGTGACCATAAACTAATTCATTGTTGCCTTCCGATTGTTTCATCGAAAAAGGTTAGTGCCGTTCGTACCTATCATGCTTTTGACTTCGCAGATATGAGCTTAATTAGTAACTTTTTGGACTCATTTGACTGGCAAAATCTCTCCTCCATGAACGACGCAGCAAGTCTGTGTGACTTCGTGTCAGTCGTTTCAAATACCATCCTGGAGCTTGTGCCAACCAAAATAGTCAAGCCCTACGTCTCGGAATCCTCCATTCCTCACTTTCTTTTGCCACGACTAAAGAAATTGAAAAAGCAGTTGAAAGATCAATAAAATAGTTCATTATCTGTACATCTAAGGATCGCAGAGATTTTTGAATTAGCCTCTAAGATTCGTCTTGCACGTGAGAGACAGAGGTAATCTTGCGCACTCAGTGAGCCAAACTCTGCAAAATCTGTTGCTCAACTGTTTCGCCATCGATCCTCTTCAAATACCACTGATTAAGACTGCCGTGGGCGTCGAAATTTCTGAAAACAGGGAAAAAGCCGAGTACTTTTCACAGTTCTACCGCTCAGTCTTCACAAACGAGGCCAGGTTCCTTCGTCCCTCAGTGGATAACCCGCCGACTGCAAGCATTAGCCACATACTATTCTCAGAATTTCTGATCCAAAAGGAATTAAAAAGAACTAAAAGAGTCGAAATCCCCAGGACCAGACGAGCTTCCACCCAAGCTTCTGAAAAGAACTCACCAATGAACTTTCCGCACCTTTGTCAGTGCTCTTTCAAAAAGTCCTTTGACTCCGGAACACTTCCTTTCGATTGGAAGCTGGCACATATAACTCCCTTGTACAAAAGCGGTAGCCGGGCGTCAGTGACAAACTACAGGCCCATAAAGCTTAACATGCATCCTTGGTAAGATTATGGAAAGGATCATCAAGAGCGAATTGGTGAAATTCCTAGAGACTCATAATTTGTTATCAAGCTGTCAACACGGGTTCAGAAAAGGAAGATCATGCACAACGAATTTGCTGTATTCGATCCAGAGGTGAACCCAAGCACTTGAAGATAGACACGCGGTTCACATTGCCTTCATTGACTTTCAAAAGGCCTTCGATACTGTGCCGCACGAGAGACTGCTTTACAAGCTAGAAAGAATTGGAATCAGAGGTAACCTCCTCAAGTGGATCGAAAACTTCCTCGTGGGTCGGCGCCAGGTTGTGTGCATCGGCCAAGAGAGGTCAAGGTCTGCTGCGGTCGAGAGTGGGGTTCCTCAGGGTTCAGTACTAGGGCCAATACTGTTTTTAATATACGTGAACGATTGTGTCAGGAATCTCGACTGTGAAGCAGCAATGTTTGCCGACGACATTAAAATCTGGAATGTTATCCAGAGCCCTGCTGACGAAGATAAACTGCAGATCAACCTAACTCGGTTGGAGGAGTGGTCGAATCATTGGCTTTTGCGGTTCAACGTCGATAAGTGTACAATACTTCGCTTAGGCAACCCGTCTGGATCTGCCGAAAGTAGAAGTTACTTTCTCAACGGTGAAGCCTTAAAAGACGTGGAAACCCAAAAGGACCTTGGTGTGCTGACGAGCACCACCTTAAAACCATCGTCTCACTGCTCGAAAGTGGCGAAGAGGGCAATTTCGGTGTTGCATGCCATCAGACGAGCCTTTTTGGATTTCGATGAAGATCTTTTTGCTAAGACCTTTGGAACATTCATTAGGCCACATTTGGAATATGCTATGCACGCCTGGAAACCCTGGACAGTTCAAGATCAGAACTGCCTCGAAAGAGTCCAGAGGAAAGCCACCAAAATGGTTAGAAGTCAAAGCTCCTTGCCATATCCCACCCGCCTAATGAATCTTAATCTGTTCGCTTTGAGTTATAGGCAAATGCGTGGTGATTTCCTGCAGACATTCCGAATTGTGAAGGGATTGGATTGTTGCCTGGAATTCTCGGACTTCTTTGAATTTGCCACCACGACCCATCTCCGAGGTCACCCATTAAAACTGCGTGTCCAGCGGGCGAGACTGGATGTGCGCAAGTTCTCCTTCTCTGTCAGAGTGGTTAAACCATGGAATGCCCTCCCTGAAGACGTTGTGATGTCACCATCGCTGGAAAGCTTTAAAAGGAACCTTGACAGTTTTATGTTCCGCAACGAGCCTAAGCGATGAGGCATTTATCTTAACCCTCGAGAGTCGTGCACCACTTGTCAAATTTTATGACCGCCTTTTGTACCTTGGCAACCCACACGGTTTCTCTGTATACCGCACTTAATTTTACGTTACAAATAGGGTACTCAAAGGCCCATGCCTATTTCCCTCAATAAATTGAATTGAATTGAATTGAAAAAAAAGTTATGAAATTCCTCCATTACTAAATGACGACAAGAACCTCGTTCTGGAAGACTTTGAAAAGGCAGAACTGTTTATTGCGTTCTTTGCAAATCATCTTACGATGGAATCTGAACCGGTTCCGACATTTCAGGCATCCTCATTGAATGTTATCAGCACTATTGATTTCTCCTTAGAAATAATTCGTAAGCAAATAATTCGTCTGAAAAACTCGCATTCTTCGGTAACTGACGGTATTTCAAACTCAGTTATTAAGAGAGTGCTGAGCTTTCCCCGATTGCTTAGCCATGTGTTCTCAGTTTATCTTTTAAACGGATTCTTTCCTGACTCATGGAAGACATCTATTATTCTTCCTGTCTTCAAGTCGGGATCTCGTTCGGACGTAAATAATTATCGAGGCGTTCACAAAACCCCGGCTCTCGCAAAACTTCTTTAAAAAATTATTTTCAATCAAATTCTCGACTTTTGCCTAGAAAATAAGCTTTTGAGGCGACTCGCAATATGGTTTTTTACCTGGGAGATCATGCGAAGTGTGTCACTTAGCTTTTCTTAACCTCGTCACTTCCCTTCGTAACGAGCAACAGTCAGTGGTTGTGATCTTCTTTGACCTGAGCAAAACCTTTGACAGGGTACCGCACAAACGTCTTCTAGTGAAACTGGAAGCCCTCGGCATCCGGCCTCCTCTCCTTGACTTCATTGGTTCCTACTTGTCTAACCGCAGCCAGAAGGTCTTAGTAGGTAATAGCTATTCGACGCCTCAGCCGATCACTAGTGGCGTTTTTCAAGGCACGGTTCTAGGTCCCCTTCTCTTCATTCTGTACATTAACGAAATTCCAAATTTACTCACAAATTCACAAAATTTCGTTTACGCTGACGATCTCAAGTGCATTTATTCATTTTCTAAAGACACTGCTAATAATTGCGCTGACAAAATCAACACTGATCTACTTATGCTCTCACGTTGGAGCTGTACTTGGCAGATGGCATTTTCTCCATCCAAGAGCAGTTTCATGTGTTTTGGCCCTGCAAAGCTTCCTGGACCCCTAGTATTTCAAAATAGTACACTTTTAGAACGATCAACCATAAAAGACTTAGGTCTAAGTTACACGAATAAGCTAGCATTATCGCCTCATGCAGATCGAATTTCTGCAAAGGCTGCACAGATATGTGGTTTTATATCACATAATTTCTTCCTTCCGGAAATAAAGTTAAACTTATACCGCATGTTTGTTCTTCCTATTCTAGAATACTGCTGTCCCCTATTTGGGCTGATGAACGCCTCTGACCGCAGTAAGATTGAAAATGTTCAGAGGGTTTTTACTCGAAGACTATTTTCTCTTCCTGGATCCAGTATCTCCTATACGGATAGATGCCAGTTATAAAACATTAAATTCCTGTGAGTTAGAAGACTCGAAGCCGGTCTCTGCTTCCTGTTTCGCGTTAACTCTAGCCCAAATCTCACACGAATTAACGCTCTCACTCCGGTAAATCGGCCCAATGCCACTCATAATTCCTCCATGATCATTTCACCACCCCGTTGCTCCTCAACTAACCGGTCTCAGTTTTTTGCCTCCAAATATGCTTTCATATTGGATAATCTACCACTGCAAATTAGGTTGTCGTCTACATTAGCTATTTTCAAAACCAAATTACGCAAAAATTTAACTTCGGAAGATATAAAGTACTTATTGTCTGTTTCCTTCCCAAACTCGCAACTTTCGGATTTTGAAAAGGGTCCTCCTGGTATTTGAGGCAGCTCCCTTGATATTATATTGGCCTCTATTTATATTTCCATCATCCTTTGCGGTCAATCTTTGCATTCACTTTTTCTTCCCCTCCTTTAAACTAGCATTACCAACTCTTGACAACCTTGATACTTTCCTCCGAATTTGCAACCCCGACGATAGTCTCCAGGTTCTGTTGATGATCGAGGTGGTTTTTGATGGTTTCGCCTCTTTGGTGATGGACTATGCAATCAGCAAGGTCGCATCTCGATGATCTCGTGACCTCTACTGTCCCCTCTTCGTTTCGACCATGTTGTCTGCGATGAGTTCGTCCTCTCTCACCTCCACTGGTGTTTATAAACAGCAGCTCTGACTGCTATATTATCTCTCACCCGACAAGGAGCGTTCCGAAGCCTCATACGTTGTCAGCAACATCACAATAATATCCCATTGCATTAAGCTATTAATTTTTTAGTGAAGCAGTATTTTTCTCCTATTTTTTTAAAAATTGGCGGCTCGCCGAACTCCGCCTCCGATTTAACCCCAAGGATTTTTTTACTGCTTCTTTTCCAGTTCACCGTATATGCCAAAGATTGTTGACTTTTGTTTTAAAAATGGCAAACATTTTTGAATCGGATATTTTCACCATACTACTCATTTCTGCTGTTCATATGGATGCTCACATAGTGCAGCAATTATCCACTTAGTATTTATTTAAAACCACGGTACTAAGTTTGTAATGATGGGGCCCTCTCGGCCTTAAATATACAATTTATTTATTATTATTTATTTATATCACATAATTTCTTCCTTCCGGAAATAAATTTAAACCTATACCGCATGTTTGTTCTTCCTATCCTGGAATACTGCTGTCCTCTATTTGGGCTGATGAACGCCTCTGACCGCAGTAAGATTGAAATAATTCAGAGGGTTTTTACTCGAAGACTATTTTCTCTTACTGGATCCAGTATCTCTTATACGGATAGATGCCAGTTAGCAAACATTAAATTTCTGTGGGTTAGAAGACTCGAAGCCGGTCTCTGCATCCTGTTTCGCGTTAACTCTAGTCCAAATCTCCCACGCATTAACGCTCTCACTCCGGTTAATCGACCCTATGCCACTCGTAATTCTTCCATGATCATTTCACTACCCCGTTGCTCCACAACTAACCGGTCCCAGTATTTTGCCTCCAAATATGCTTTTATATGGAATAATCTTCCACTGCAAATTAGGTTGTCGTCTGCATTAGCTATTTTCAAAACCAAATAACGCAAAAATTTAACTTCGGAAGAAATAAAGTCCTTATTGTCTGTTTCCTTCCCAAACTCGCAACTTTTGGATTTTGAAAAGGGTCCTCCTGGTATTTGAGGCAGCTCCCTTGATATTATATTGGCCTCTATTTATATTTCCATCATCCTTTGCGGTCAATCTTTGCATTCACTTTTTCTTCCCCTCCTTTTAAACTAGCATTACCAACTCTTGACAACCTTGATACTTTCCTCCGAATTTGCAACCCCGACGATAGTCTCCAGGTTCTGTTGATGATCGAGGTGGTTTTTGATGGTTTCGCCTCTTTGGTGATGGACTATGCAATCAGCAAGGTCACATCTCGATGATCTCGTGACCTCTACTGTCCCCTCTTCGTTTCGACCATGTTGTCTGCGATGAGTTCGTCCTCTCTCACCTCCACTGGTGTTTATAAACAGCAGCTCTGACTGCTATATTATCTCTCACCCGACAAGGAGCGTTCCGAAGCCTCATACGTTGTCAGCAACATCACAATAATATCCCATTGCATTAAGCTATTAATTTTTTAGTGAAGCAGTATTTTTCTCCTATTTTTTTAAAATTGGCGGCTCGCCGAACTCCGCCTCCGATTTAACCCCAAGGATTTTTTTACTGCTTCTTTTCCAGTTCACCGTATATGCCAAAGATTGTTGACTTTTGTTTTAAAAATGGCAAATCTTTTTGAATCGGATATGTTTACCATACTACTCATTTCTGCTGTTCATATGGATGCTCACATAGTGCAGCAATTATCCACTTTGTATTTATTTAAACCACGGTACTAAGTTTGTAATGATGGGGCCCTCTGGGCCTTAAATATACAATTTATTAATTTATTTATTTATAACCAGATGGTTCTCTCCAGCTGCAAGTCTCCTCTTCATTTCTACCACTGATTCGCGGTGATTCAGACGTTCTTCTGGAGAGTAGTCTGGCTGAAAAAAATACCTTCTTATGAGAGTTTCGAAGGTTGGTTTTTCCCGATAGAAGTACCTTAGCCTCTTCCTTTTTTGTCCAAGACAATTTTGATCGGCCTTGGTCTCACAGTTTCTGACTGCTCAATACCCTTTTTTCCGAGCCAGTAGGCTGCGCAAACGGTTATCGTCTCTCCCGAATGAAGTTTGTGGTTCAGCAGGTGCTGAAACATAGCAAGATTTATTTAGAATTTAGAATTTAGAATTTATATTTGGTTAGCACCGGGAAGGTACTGTCTAAGCAAACATTAGTAACGAAATAAAGTTATGACAATGTGTGCAGATAAAATGTACAAATTCATAAAAAGATCATCGGATATCCTTTTCTTTGAGGTGTGAGCATTCGATTTAGGTACGCCCTGGATTACTACACCGTTCTCTCGGTCTAGGGCGTACTTTAGTACACTGCCAACCCTATTTTCCTCGGAATGACCAGAGGGATTCATTAGGTTTGTTTTAAACTTATAATCGTGTCATTTTGTTTCCCAATTTTATCTTGCCACTCATTGGTTTTTCGTTGTAGCCTGCTTTTGACATTCCGGATTATCTGGGTTCATTATTCCTCCCTGAGATTGGAGGATTTCTTCGAGTTTGCCTGCACAACTCATCTGCGTGGTCATCCTTACAAGGTAAATAGTGAACGCACGCAATGGAATCTCATAGAGTTTATTTTCAGCCAACGAGTGGTATGACCTTAGAACTCGTTACCAAGCGAGATGATTACCATTGACAGAATTTTGATGTTAAAAGAAGGCTTGATTGTATAATATTTTATAAAAGATGACCCTCAAAACATGATAACTTAAAGCCATCCTTTTAAAATCTTTCGGGCTCTAATTTTCTTCCTCACTGTTTCGCCTATAACTAGGAAAATGCATTCGAAGTTATGTTATGCTTTGACTCAAACATTTTCAAATGTAAACCATTTTATATTGACTGTACGTATACAATGAAAACTTTACATTAATAAGGTCATCAAGGGCAATGCCTGTAACCCTTCAAAATATGCAATAAAATATATATAAACAAGCGTAACCGTCAATGGTGCTAGACAGCGGGGAACCCTCACGGGCATCATCAGTACGCTTAGGGTTTAACGGGAAATGGACAATGCAGATCGTGAAGATCATGGTCAAAATGCCAGAGAAGCGATCACGATGCTATCATTGCTGATTTCTCCGACAACTGACAAAGGAAACTGATTATCACCGCTGCCTACTTTATTCCTTGCGGAAACGGGCGACCAACTGCCATCTTCCGGGCGCCGAAGAACATGGTTGTATTCCAAACTGCCTTGTGCCGAGGTACCAGACTAATTGACCGTTGACAATCTCGTCATATTTTTTTATTGTGCTGCTTGTTTTAACGTGATGAAAAAACAACTCAGCATTGCAGCCCCCGCGTCGCTTGCGAGGTACCCAATCAGGTCTTTGGACATTTTTATTATCCTCATACTTATTTATATTAATGCTCTTCTTGCGTAGGATTCATACGCTACCAGTCGTTAATTCATGATAACGGTGTTATGTACGTTATTGGTGACTTCTGACGTTAACTTTACCTTTATCCACTTTCTCTGTTATATTGAAAAACCTAAAATGCCTTATATTTTTGTGAATTTTTACTCCTTTAACGCGTATTTTTCTCGCAATTTTTTCAAAATCCGGACAATTATTGTGCTCATTTTGTCTCACTTCAATCAAGAACATGAGGTCCCCGCCCAACCTATTTATGCCATTAATTTCACTTTGCCCGAATGATGGCAACATGCTCCCTACGTGTATTTTATTGACATCAAATCAGCTTTTTATTTTGCTAACTTTAACAAGGAGCTGGCGAAAAACCACACATTTGTGGAGGTTCTACCCACTAGTATTATCTCCCAAGTCCATTCCCTGCTATATGATCCCCATGCAGCTGCTCCATATTCCACGCTGAATTCGTAAACCCTTCAACTTAATAATGTAACTCACCGAAATTGTTACCATCAATGGATCAAGGTAGAATTATTTGATGACCGGAAGCCCTCTTGGTGACCATTCAGATTGCCGAAGAACACAAAAAAACACCTTGCCTTGGGGATATACCTCCTCAACAAGTATGGCGTCGTTATCAACCCTTCAAAATTTGTACCTGGTGCGCCTTTCCTTGATTTTTTTGGTCATCATGTTGACTCAGACGGTTTAAAACCTTTCCCACCAAAGTCGAAGCCATTCGAGATTTCCTTCCACTAACTTCGAAGCGTAAGTTGGAACTCTTCCTTGGCATGGTCAACTTTTGCCGGTGTTTCCAACCGAACTGTACCGACCTTATGCTATCAATCATACGCATGCTTTCTTGTCCCAAGGGCCACCTTGAGCTAACTGGTGACGAACTGACTGCTTTGAGAGCATAAAGGCTTCCCTTGCGGAGGCTACCTTGCGCAGACCTTCCTCTCCTGAAGCTCTGCTGTCCCTCATGAGTAATGGTTTGACTGTTGCCGTAGGATCAGTCCTCCAGCAACACCTTACTGAGTCTACACGACTTTTGGCTTTCTTCTATAAGGAATTTTTGCCTTCCCAACGAGATATAGTACCTTTGAACGTGAACTTCTTGCCATTTATTTGGCCGTGAAACATTTACGACACTACCTTGAAGGACGTGACTTTACCATTTTCCCGGATCAAAAGCCATTTACATTCGCCATAAGATCATATTCTGGCATATGCAACCCAAGAGAAATCGCTTATTTCGGCTACACTTTCAAATTCACCACGGTCATCCGCCACATTGATGGCACAAACAATGAGGTGGCTGACATGCTTTTCAGACCTTCCCTCTCGGCGTTTCATATCTCACACGAGATTGAACTTGACGCAATGGTGGCTGAGCAACGGTGTTTTGGTTGACCTGGCAACGAGTCTGTTAGTGTTCTCCATTTCGAAGACGTCTCATTGACCATTGGTACCGGCACAAACCTTTGTGATCTCTGGCTCCTTTTCATCGCCCATTCAGGCCCGCCTCGATGCGTTGAGCTGCTTTCCAAAGTATTTATGGGCACTCTAACCCTGGGATTCAAGCCTCACAAAAGCTCCTCGCGGAAAGGTTCTCTGGCACGGCCTGAAGTAGGATGTTAGAGCATGGATGCAGTTGTTTCTTTGCTATCAGCGAAACCAGGTGCAACGCCACAAAAACGTCCTACCAGGCAAATTCCCCATCCCAGAAGAATGGTTTAGCTATGCGCATCTCGATGTCATAGGCCCCTTTTGCGGCAGGCTAAGTTCATAGGGGAGGCCCTGGCCCGTTTCCATAGATGGAGATAAGAAATGGGACGCCAATTAGGAGGATAGTTTATTCTTTGCAGAACTATCACAGAAGGGTTTGGAGGAAGTTGGCTGCTGGAAGAGGGCACATCCAGTTGCCGCGTCTGTTACATCCCAAGTCAGTGAGACCCTGCAGTAGTCATGGGGCATCCAGCGAAGTCAGGTTTGAGTCAGCCTTTAAGATGCTTAGACGGTGTGGACAGCCACTAATGCGCACGTACACATAGATGCGAGAGTTTTAAGCGTTTAACATGCGCATGGTGTACGGTCACTTAAAGTGCTCCCTTCCCAGACAGGAGTTAAGGTGAAAAATCAGAATGGAGGAAAAAAAAGTAAAATTGAGGGAATAAGGTACATGTGAACGGTAGTTTTGTGGGCAGAGTGGGCGGCTGTATTTGGCAGGAAGAAACCAGGTTGAGAGGGCGGCTGGAGAAAGCCGGTGGTTGGGATTTTAATGTACATATCAACGGCAAATCCGTATGCCATGTCTGTATTTGTTGGGTTTGAGTGAAGAAATAACACTGGGAGTAGAAGTAAGTTAACAGATATTTGGAAGGCGGTCCGGGTGCTGACTGTGATGGAGGGGCTGCTCAAGTGGATCTGAAAAGGAACTATAACCAGAATTCGATTAACCGAGAGTGGTTGAGGACCTCATCTCACTTTACGATAGGTGTCCGTAACTAAATTTTCCATATCATGGTCATATTAAATGACACAGGATAAATTCAGTTGAAGTCATGAGAGAATACTTGTGATAAAAGAGGTCGACCACGTCTAGTAGTGGCGTGTTCGAACACGTTGCAGTCACAAATTTTGCGGCAAGCAGTGGTTGTACTAGGAGCGCTACAATTATCAGGCCAAATCCCTGTTTTAAGTAAAAAGCACAAGACACCAGAATGAGGGCTTTCTTGTACACAGAACCTTGAGTTCTGCCTTAGGCAGCAATGGCCATTGGCGAAGCCGAGGCTAGTATTGACTGCGTCCAGCCATGCCTGAGAGAGAATGACACAGTGGTGGCAGCTGCTTAAATAGGGCAAGAGCAAGTCAAGTGTTGTCCAATGGGTGTGTGCTGCATTACCCGAGTGGTGCCATGTCTAGTGGCCCATGCTGCGTCGCCCGACGAACAGATGTTCAAGTGGTACATGCGCTTCCGAAACTATCAGGACGCACGTGCCTGTGGGAGTGGAAGTCGGTCTGCGTTTCAGGGCTTCGGAAAGCGCTCGCGGCAAATTTGCATGAACTTCAGCCTATGAGCCTTGCGCAAGGACGACGGCATGGGTGGCATTGTTGGGCGTCGGCTACAACTCTTCCCAGACACTGAGCAAATGAGAGGTCAACAACGTGACCAAGGATGAAATGAATGAGTAAATCCAGCGCGCATGCAGGCTTGAGAGCGTGCCGATGTCGGCAGGAGGTGCTCGAATCCAACGCAAGGTAGATGCTGCTACCTGTATAGAGGTGTTGTTGGGGCATCTGTCAGCGAGTGTGCTGGCATGGTCTCATCAATTGGTGCCGGTGACTTGACACGTTGGTATGAGTGGGAATGTCGTGCGTGACCCAGGGCATCTCAGTGAAGGTTGAGCTAGACAAATCCATCAATGAAAAATTTAACTGTCATCTGCACTTGAAGATTGGATAGAGTGCTGCGTCTGTCTTACGCAGTGGATTTTAATCGAATTGGGCACATAAGTGAGCTGTCGACGTTGGAGATCGTGAGGAAGATGCCAGTAATCACCACATCGATTGAAATCAGTCTGAAATTTGCTCATCTCTTAGCGTTTTGTTATTACGATCATTAATCGGTGCTCGAAGTTACGCCATGACGCAAGAAACTGAAATATGACCTATGAGAAACCTTCCGATCTAAGATAAGTCACATTTGAATAATATTTGAAGTTTTTACTCGCGCTTATCAAAACACTTTTGCTACATTAGTGTCTTAGCTTCGTTGTCACTTAACATTCCAACCCTCATATACTTCCATCAAATTAAATCAGACTACAACGATTGAAACAAATGTACTATCGATAAAATTGACCTCTCTGCCATCTCTCGTATGCAGCAGTTAGTAGAGAAAGACGAATCTCTCTTTTTGATTCTCGATTCTCTGTAAGATACAAATCCATTTACAAATAATCTCACGAATTTTCCACGAATAAAGTCTATCACAACTTTTGGTTTTCTCCGTAGTTGCCAATATATCTAAACGTAGAAATAGTACAATTTTCCGCGATTTCCCACAAGCTTTAAACCCAACGCCAACCATCTAGCAAACGATACACTCCTATGGCCTTAAAATCCAAATAGCTTCAATCAAAAGACTAAACTAAAAAAGTCACAAAAGACCAGTATTAGTAACATTCTTTACCCAAACCGAGGCTGAAAGTTTACTAATTAATCCTGCATTAAACAAAATTTTTCGAACCCTTAGATCCTTCCTAGGTCCAGACTTAATACCAATGCAACACAGACAACTCCAGAATAAAACAACAGAACAGACAAGAAATAATCAACATAGCATTCCTTTAGTCGAGCATGAAACGTATTCTTCTACCTCTGACACCCAAGACAAACAACGCACAACTGCAAACGCAGTTAGAAATGGAGGTCATTAGCAGCCAAAAATTAAAACCGCAATACATTAGCAGCACCTTGGAACAGCATGAAAACAGAGACGCTGGGCCCAGTCTAATTAACCTGCTAGATACAAGTATAATTATTACAGTGACACCAATAATGACTTCAGCGACACCGTGAAACGAGCAATCACTGACACAAAAATATCACCACTCAAACTATCCAAACTCCAACACATCCCTGTCAAGCCCTACAGACTCAGAAAGACGTGAATGTAGTTTTCCTATTCCAAAAGCATTATGACGCAGGCCTTCGCAACCAAAAGCCCTATTTACATGGAGCAAATCATTAGGTATTACCCCGAATCCTCAGTTACAAAGCATATCAAAAAATACATGTCTTTACATTACCACCAAGGCAACTCAACCTCTATGGCATCGCAATAAGGTGAAACATTATAGTTTTCTAACTAACATGGGATCTCATGACCATCTAACCAACTAACTAGGTCCCCAACCGTTAGCAAGATAAATCTCTTTTAGAAATAATAACCAAATAATCAATCCACCTCCGCAACTTAGATCGAACCCCTACATCCAAATCCAACCGTACCCGTCAACATTCTTCCCAACAATCATTAAATTCCCCTTCTTAGCCTACAAAACATGCAAAACATCTTAGGGAATTGTTTTTTACACCGCGGTCTACCATCTCCATATCCAATGTCCTTAGCATAGCTCTTATCAAGGCAAGATCGCTAGTTCATAAAATGTTGCAAGTCTAGCTTTTAAAGAAATTCATAACTCGGATATTCTTTGCATCACTGAAACGTGGGCATATAAAATTATATCTAATGAATCACTATTTATCGTAAACCACACTATTTATAGTCAGAATTTCCCAAAAAAACGAGGTGTAGGATATTTGATATACATCAAAAATCCAATTGAATAAAGTGTTCGTGATGTTCCAAATGAATATTTCACTGGAGACGCTTGTTTTGCCATGACACAATCTCAGAACCCCAAAAATATATTAATAGGATGTCATTAATCTCCTTCAAATGAAGTTATGATGATACTGGCCTTCACCAGTTAATGGACAATGTATCAAACGTTAACAATGAATCTAACATAAGTATATGTAATATATAAACCATGTGGAAATTAACTGGATCGAGCACTCAGCCCCAACCAACCCTCTTTCATTGTATTTCAAAAGTGGACTCCAAATCCGATAAATCCACCCGAGGAAACAACATACTTGACATTATTCTCACCGACTATATTTTGCCTATATATACGCATTATGACGGCATACAGTTTGATAGTGATCATTAAACAATAACAACCTTGTTCCAACTAAACATACAAGCAGCAAACGATACTAACATCAGTCACATAAATCCTCAAACTTGATTAAAACTCAACGAACAGCTAGATCAGATCACTAGACTGGAGCCCATGCCTTCTAAAAATATCCCCCTACAGAAGCAATTAACCTTCTATACTGTACCCTAAAACGAAGAAGAGGTACCCTAGTAGAAGAAGGCTTCCCGCGTAAAAAGCAGAAAATACCAATTTTTCTCTCGAAGCGAATTAAATACTAAAAAACAAATACACGACCCCATGTTAGTTACCCATCCACACTGTGACGAATAAAAGAAATCCGTGACTTAGCTATCGAAATGGAATTATAACAGCTGATAGCTGCAGAACACCGCGCACTTGAATCCCCAAGAAAAACAGCCCAAATGTTTCAAACGAAAATATAAAATCACCCAAAATCAGGGCCTGCAATTACGATCACGGACTTAGGACGAATAAAAACCAATGACAACCAACTAGGGAATCTATTCAACAAGCACATCTCCGCGAATTATACAGTAGCAGATGAACCTATGCCAACATTAAATTTATAGTTGCCTTCTGCATAGAAAGTTAAAGAGCTTAAACTGGCTACTAGGTAAATTACATTAAATTTATCGAAAAGAGTTACCGTGGCTTCTGATTGACGAAAGAGGAGGTTCATGCATGTAAACGTTGTCTCCAGAGAAAGCTATATGAATTTCTCGAAATAATTCAATGCAAAATGCTTTACCGTCTCAGTACTGCCTTGGCGTTTAGTTCGGCCGCCATGACGGTCTCTGATTCCATGAAATTATTCGATAAATGTTTTCCACACAATCTCATCAAGGCAGGTACCATGATAAGGGTTTCGGCAAATGGCCTCGGTATATTTCAAAATAAGAATTCAGAATTTATTTTTTAGAATTTAGATTTTATATTTGGTTGGCACCGGCAAGGCACTGTCAAAGCAAACATTAGTAACGAAATAAAGTTATGACAATGTGTGCAGATAAAATTTACAAATACATAACTTGTCCTGCTATGTCAACAGAAGTTTGACCTATCACTGACGACGGCACATAAAGGGGCTTCCTATAAAAGACCGCTTGCTTGTCGAACCAGCCCAACAGAATTTGAAATATATCGGTGGTCCAAGCATGGCCTTCCAAGCATGGGTCTATCCCATCATCAATTTCTCAACATAATATTCACAAGTCTGTTCATATTTCCACTAATCTCAATGCACCGGTTAATTCTTCTCCTCGGATGTCCAGTTCAATCAGCCCCTCCACTCAAACTTCTCCTTCTTTCCCCACGGCCGAATAATGAAATTTCCGGTGCTTTCAGTCCACTTGTAATATCCGAAACCCTTTCTTAAGCATTCATACCATCTTTCCAGTCTAAAGCACTAAGACTGACAGCTCCCCCTCTTAAACACAGTTCTCCAGGCCTCTCCGTGAAATTTCCCGAGCCATATCGCATAAATAGCGTACTTCAAATACAAAATCCGCAATCATCTAAATTTAAAAACAACTTATTTAACCCTTCACAAACTAGCTCGTCCCATAACCCCACGGGTCACCTTATATTCCCAATTGTATCACCTAAGGTAGGTTGTCCGAAGGAGTAAATCCAACCCAGAACGAAAAGCAAGGTAGCGCAGTTCTAAGTTATCGCATAATGCCTTCTCCAAAACTAAACAAGCCTATTCAACAGGCAAATAACCCTTACAACGTTAACTAATATACAAGACCCGACTTTCCACCACTTAATTCTTAAAGCTGCTAGCCCTCTCCTTCCAGCATCTATATTCCATCTAACTTCCCACCATTCCGTTTTAACTACCAACAGGCATATTCCGGTCTTAACCCCTATGATGGTTCGATACTAGGAAGTTTTATTCCTACACCTTTTACATATCCCTCGCAGCCTTTTGCTACTGACGATCCTTATACCAATATTACTGGGGCAGTTGGCAATTACCCTCCAAACCACAATACCTTCCAACTTAATTAGCCAACTCCAATTTTTTATAAATAACGGTAACCCTTGTTTGGATACTCGAACTACGCTAGATGTCATAGTACTTAATGATAGATCTGTTTTAATTAAGATGGTTTAACTGAGCACCATTGCTTTCGAGTTACTGCCTGATGTTTTATGTGTAACGGAATCTTGGACCAATCCCTTACTTTCCGACTCTTTGCTTGTCATAGACCAGTATGATATCTACCGTTAAGACCGCACTATACAGCGTGGTGGTGGTTGTCTTCTCTATATTAAATCTTAATTTAAGCACTTCCCGTTCGATCTAGATGTTACGTCATTCTCTGGTAATTACTGCTTCGCATCCATTATCCTGTCGCCCCAAAAAAAACGATTCTCGGATGCATTTGCAACCCGCCTTATTCATAATCCGATGATGATGCAAAACATTGTGAAATTTTTAAATTGGTTTCGGAGTCCAATTTTAACATTAAATTAATCGATGGGAATTTTATTTTTCCTGAAATCGACTGGTTTTTAAACGTTTGTCCACCCAAATTTCAGCCTTTCCTAAATACCATTAATTTTTCTTATTGGTCCGAGCTTGTCCGTTCTGCAACGAGAGACAAGCATATTTTAGACCTATTTTCACAAACAACATTGTTCTCTTCTTCATTGATTTTAAGCAGGGCCTCTCCAAAAGTGACCATACATTAATTCACTATTGCTTACCGATTGTCTCATAGAAAAAGGCTAGCGCCATTCGTACCTATCATGCTTTCGATTTCACAAATATGAAATTAATAAATAACGTTTTGAACTTATTGGGCTGGCAGAATCTTTCCTCCATAAACCGTGCAGGAAGTCTTTTTGACTTCATGTCAGTCGTTTAAAATACCATCATGAAATTTGCGTCAACCAAAATTGTCAAGTGTACACTTCGAAATCCACCGTTCCTCACTTTCTTATGCCAAGACTAAAGACATTTAGGAAGCAGTAAAAAGACGGCGCGTCGTTTGAAATTGCTTTCGAATTTCAGCTCCTTTGAGTTTACGAAGTTTTAAACTCTACCTCAGTGTAGAAGACACGTTGATTTG
Organism: Schistocephalus solidus; assembly: GCA_017591395.1. NCBI lineage: Eukaryota > Metazoa > Platyhelminthes > Cestoda > Diphyllobothriidea > Diphyllobothriidae > Schistocephalus > Schistocephalus solidus. The sequence goes on from WEDG01005259.1 coordinate 19,535, forward strand.
GAACAACTCTTGAGTAGATTGTCAAGTCTCTAAATTTGGGAGTTATTCGCTTGAACTTGACGATTCTGTGGATATCCAAATATTCCTTCACTGAGGATTATTACACATCCCGGACGTTATCAATACGAGAAATACAAGCTTCATCGTTCACCTTCCTCCAGAATTCACGTCAGTGGTGTGCTGCTGTAATCTGCTCTCAATCGAGGAAGGGAAAGTCTCAAAAAGGCTGAGTCATTGCATGCTTCTTGAAGTCTGACTGCTGAATATTATTGCACCCTAGTCCATTTATTTAAGAAGATTTATAAATTAAGTGCATTCGCAAAGAATGGAAAGTGGTATAGAAAACATAGACACTCAGGATTCATCTGCGCGGTGAAAAAAATGGTTCCACGGTCGGGGGTCGAACCCTTGCCGAAAAAGCATGTGGCGATGCACCTAACCGCTTAGCCACATTCACACGGAAAATTGAAAAAAGAAATTGTATCAAAACAGAAAAAGATGGCACAGACAGATATTCAGTTACTAATTCTCCTCCTGTCACGCGGGCAAAAAGCTTGATAACACTAATGAATGTAACCTATGAGGACGAAAAGTGCGTGGGGTGTGTAAGTCTCCTACAGAAATTCTTATTGTTGGAGAATGAGATAAATAACTTGAAACAAGAAATGGCCGATCTAAAAGAGAAGGTTCATTGTTCACTCAGAAAAAAACACCCGTAACAACCAGTATTCCAACAAAAGAAATTACCTTTGCAAACATAACCTCCTCCAGAATACCTAATGTAGAGCTAAATGACATTGTGTCTACAGAGCTCAGTAAATCAGTAGACATTTCCTTTCATTGAAAGGGAGATCAAACCAGCTCATGCACCTTAATACTATCATCCAGCTCAGACAGAAGCCATAATGCTTAAGATGCACAAACATATGCGACATCATTGCTTGATGATACAAAAAAGGGCGACGTTGAAACGCTCGTCGAATTTGAAGAACCGAAGACGAAGGGCTCAAAGCCGAAAAAGGCCAAGAAGATTTTACAAAAAATTAGTTTTAACTCCGAATATAGCTCATTCTTATCGATAGATGCTCTGGTTGAACCCTCTGCTGTTGACACAGGAGAAAGTGCAGAAAAAATTGGCAAAGTTCCTAAAAGGGGTTCGCTATTAACTTTAGAAATCGTTGCTCGTACTGACACAAATTACATCGTCGACCAAAGTACAATTCTTCCGGTTAGTGCTGCCCTATCAATGAATCAGAGCTCCAAGTCACTAAACAGACATTTCGACCAAAAACGCAATCAGTTATTAAAAGGGCTCCCGAGTCAACTTCTCTGATTGCAAAGGATAGGATAGAACATCACCTCGGTCTGTTCTGAGCATACTCAAATTCAATTCTTTAAGATGGTGAATGCGTTACCGTGCACAAAGCATTCCGTTTAGGGAAAGCGGGTTTTTCACATTAACTTTCATCACCGAGGCTTCTTAAATCATTCTTGAAAACGATTTTCAGGCTTCACGCCTCCTAGAACGGAGAATGGCTCTCCGTAACTCACACAGGGATGTGTTTTTTCAGCCGGATTACGAACCAACGGAAAGGCACAAAATGAGGATGCTTAGAACAGAACTGAAAAGTTGAACAGAACAAGGGGAAAATGGCTCCAAATAAAGGACGGGGAGATAAAAGTGAAGAAGAGGTATTTCTTGTGGTTGACCCCGTACATCATAAAGGTGGGTCGTCACATAGACAGGAGACACTAAATACGAAGTACCCAACCGTACAGAGCTCGAGTAATAAAAGGAACGCTCTCCAGAACTCAGAGGACGACCACTTATCAGAACTCAGTATGGGTGGGATGGATACCAGTTCATATCGGTAAGCACTGACAGACTCTAGCATTCAAACGCACGAAATGAGCAAAAGTCTATATGGAGGAGTTACCCAGTCTAAATTGAGATGTTTGTATACAAATGCTCAGAGTCTCCTTTCGAAAGTAGACGAACTCCAAGCACTAGTCGCAGACCAAACCCTCGATTTCGTTGCCATCACGGAAACGTGGCTCAAAGCCGAAATCGCGGATAGCGAGGTTTCGATTAATGGATACCAACTATTTCGAAGAGACCGACAAAATAGACAGGGAGGTGGAGTGGCCGTATACGTAAGGACAGGTATATTAGCCGCCGAAAGAGCGCACGCCATCTTCCTTGAATATGAATTTCTCTGGATAAAGATTAAAAATGATTGTTCACAAAACCTACAATTCATGATGATCTACAGACCGCCTGATATTCCAAGTGCAACCGATGAGTCAATCCTACATTTGCTCAAGGAAGTTGCAAGTCACCAGGAAGTGATTATTGCTGCAGATTTCAATGCAACTATAGTAGACTGGGTAAATCTGATTGTTGATGGTGCGCCAACTTCCTTCGGCCAAAAGCTAATGGATCTCACTCAAGACCAAGCTCGGGCATAGAAGGTTAACATACCAATGAGATTGAGAGAGAACCATAGAGAAAATTGCCTCGACCTAGTATTTACGAAGGACTTCTCTAACATTGATTAAGTGAATTCTATTGCACCCATTGGTAAGAGTGACCAAATTACGCTGATGTAGAATTACTCTCTTTATTCTCAGCGTCAGAAGAGAACGGAAGGCAAGCGAAATATATGGAAGGCCGATTTTAAAGCGATGAAGAAAGAACTGATGTCCGTGCAATGTGACTGTTTGCTTAAAAGGGAAACCAAAGGATGACTGGCAATCGTTTAAGAAGGTGACACTCAATCTGATTGATCGCTTTTGTTCAGCGAAGGTGCAAAAAAGATTATTCGCCCTGCTTGGTTAACAAGAGAACTTAAGAGGCAGTCAAAGATGATGAATTAAAAATGGAAGGTATTCAGAGAAACAGGGTCAGCAGAGCATCTCAAGGAATTTTTTCACCGCAGAAATGCTGTCAAAAAATGATACGTCAGGCAAGGAAGAGATATGAATCAAGAATTATTCAAAAGGCTGCAAATAAACATAAAATTCTATTCAATTATATCAAAGTCGAATAAAAAACAAGTACCAAGTCGCAGTACTTATGGATGGCAATGGTGTTAAAATCTTTGAAAGTTGCGAGAAAGCCGAGCTCTTAAGTCGGTTCTTTGCCTCAGTATTCACTAAAGAACCGGAACTTCAGCTTGACCACGACAACAGTGGTGTTATAGACGCCGGTCCAGTGCTTCAAAATATACTCTTCCCGGAACCTCTCGTGGAACGAGAACTGAAAAATCTCAAAGAAGCCAAGTCATCTTGTCCGGACTATTTATCGGCAAAGTTCTTCAAAAAACTGGCCGGCGAACTCTCCAAACCACTAGCGCATATATTCAATTAGTCCCTTGAATCTGGGAAACTGCCATCCGAATGGAAGGCAGCAAATATATACCCCATATACAAGAGTGGGGCTCGATCTAATGTCAACAATTATCGGCCTGTCAGCCTTACCTCCATTTTCTGTAAAATAATGGAATCGATAATTAAGAAGGCGACCATGAAGTTCCTTGAGGAAAACTGATTGCTCTCAGAGCTCCAGGATGGCTTCAGAGAGAATCGCTCTTCTGTTTCCAGTGTATTGCTCTCGACAGAGCAGTGAAATCACGCATTAGATGAAGTTAGTAAAGTTGATATCATCTACAATGATTTCACGAACGCGTTTGACAGTGTCCCACACAAACGTCTAATTTATAAATTATCTGAAATTGGAATAAGAGGAATGCTGCTGACATGGATTGCAGATTTTCCTACAGTAAGATTTTAAACTGTGTGCATCGATTCCTCGAAGTCAACACCTACTGCGGTTCTAAGTTGTGTCACACAAGGCTCCATCTTAGGATCATAACTCTTCTTAGTCTATATCAAAGACTGCGTTGAAGACCTGTGTTGCAGCGCCGTCATGTTTGCAGACGATTTTAAATTGTGGAGGGTCATCAGATCTGATGCCGACAGGCACGCACTCCAAGAGTCTCAACCATCTTAGCAGCTGGTTTGCTCGTTGGCTCTTAAATTTTAACGTTGGGAAGTGTGTGGTCATAAGACTCCCTACCAGAAAGACCAGTAAGGAGGATGATTTCTACCAATACCTTCTCAATGGGCAGCCCCTTTCGATTGTTGAGGAACATTAGACCTCGGTGTTCTAATACACTCCGGACTCAAACCATGTTCACAGTGTTTAAATGCAGCTTAACGCCCGACAAATGTCTTATTTGAGCTCAGACGTAGATTTTTGCAATTGATAGGGAACTAATCGGAAAAACCTTCGGAGTATTTGTTCAATCTCACTTGGAATATGCAGTCCAGGCCTTGCGTCCGTGGTTTAAGAAGGATTATCTACAGCTCGAACGAGTACAGGCGAGGGCTACGAAGATGGTCCAGAATCTTAGTCATCTGTCTTACGTAACCAGACTTGTTGAACTTGATTTGTTTCCTCTCAATTATTGCGATGAAGAAAGAACTGATGTCCGTGAAATGGGACTGTTTGCTCAAAGGGAAACCAGAGGATGACTGGCAATCGTTTAAGAAGTTTTTACTTGATCTGATTGAACGCTTTTTTCCATTAAAGGTGCAAAAAAGGCTAGTCGCCCTACCTGGTTAATACGAGAACTAAAGAGGCAGTTAAAGAAAGAGAATAAAAATGGAAGAGATTCAGAGAAACAGGGTCAGCAGAGCATCTCAAGGAATTTCTTCACTGCAGAAATGCTGTCAAAAAAATAAAACGTAAGGCAAGGAAGAGCTATGAATCAAGAAATTTTCCACAGGCTGAAAATAAACCTAAAATTCTAATCCATTATATTAATAGTCGAATAAAAAACAAGGACCTAGTCACAGTACTTACGGATGGAAATGGTGTTGAAATCGTTGAAAGTTGCGATAAAGCCGAACTCTTGGGTCGGTTTTTTACCTTGGTATTCACTAAAGTACCGGAACATTTAGCTTGACCGCGACAACAGTGGTGTTATAGTCGCCGGTCCAGTCCTTCAATATATACTCTTCCTGGAACTTCTCGTAGAACGAGAAATGCAAAATCTCAAAGAAGCCAAGTCATCTGGTCCGGACGATTTACCAGCAAAGTTCTTGAAAAAAATGGCTGGCGAACTCTCCAAACTACTAGCGCATATATTCAATTCGTCTTTTGAATCTGGGAAACTGCCATCCGAATGGAAGGCAGCAAATTTATCCCCATATATAAGATTGGGGCTCGATCTAATGTCAACAATTATCGGTGTGTCCGCCTTACCTCCATTTGCTGTAAATAATGGAATCAATAACTAGGAAGGCGACCATAAAGTTGCTTGAGGAAAACCGATTGCTCTCAGAGCTCCAGCACCGCCTCCGACAGAATCGCTACTCTCTCTCCAATTTATTGCTCGCGACAGAGCAGTGAACTCGCACATTGGATGAAGTTGGTAGGGTTGACGTCATCTACACTGATTTCACGAAGGCATTTGAAAGTGTCCCACACAAACGTCTAATCTATAAATTATCTGAAATTGGAATAAGAGGAATGCTGCTGACATGGATTGCAGATTTTCTTACAGCGAGATTTCAAACTGTGTGCATCGATTCCTCGAAGTCAACACCTACTCCGGTTCTAATTTGTGTGACACAAGGCTCCGTCTTAGGACCATTACTCTTCTTAGTCTATATCAACGACTAGGTTGAAGACCTGTGTTGCAGCGCCGTCATGTTTGCAGACGATGTAAAATTGTGGAGGGTCATCAGATCTAATGTCGATAGGCACGCACTTCAAGAGAGTCTCCGCCATCTTAGCAGCTAATCTGCTCGTTAGCTCTAAACTTTTAACGTTAAGAAGTGTGTGGTCCTAAGACCTCGTACCAGAAAGACCAATAAGGAGGATGATTCCTACCAATACCTTCGCAATAGGCAGCCCCTTTCGATTGTTGAGGAACATTAGACCTCGGTGTTCTAATAAACTCCGGACTCAAACCATGTTCACAGTGTTTAAAGGCATCTAAACGCGCAACACACGATGAAAAGGCACAAATTGAGGATGCTGAGAACCGGAATGAAAAGCAGAACAGAATAAGGGGAAAAATGGCTCCAAATAAAGGACGGAGAAATAAAAGTGAAGAAAAGGTCTTTATTATGGCAGACGAATGTGGTCAAAATCTTAGTCATCTGCATTGCGAAACCAGACTTGTTGAACTTGATTTGTTTCGTCTCAATTACAGGCAACTACGCAGTGACCTCATGCAAACCTACTGGAATAACAGAGGCCGCGTGTGTGCTCTAGAATTTGCTGACTTCTTCGAATTGGCTGAGATGGAACATCTGCGGGGTCACCCCTTTAAACTGCAGAGGAAATTGTTCAACACGGACGTCCGTCGGAACGTCTTTTCACAGAGTGTCGTTGGTGCATGGAACGGACTCCCTGATGAGGTTGTCCTTTCAGGAACTGTTGACACATTTAAATGCAAACTGGCTACTCATTTGCTGAGAAACTATTGTAAATATAATGAAGCTTGTGGCAGTAATTGCAGCTTATGCCTGGCCCACACATATCGATGACCTTACGTTTTCCTTTGTCAGCGTTATTGCTGTAAAAGTTTATACTTTTATTATTTTTGAATGCGAACAGGGAGCTCAAGGGCGAAAGGCTAATCCCCTCAATAAAGTGACATACTAGTTCGTTATCTGCACATCTAAGGATCGCAAATATTTATGAATTAGCCTATAAGATTCGTCTGGCACGTGAGAGACAGAGGGAATCTTGCGCACTCAGCGAGCCAAACTCTGCGAAATCTGCTGCTCAACGCTTTCGCCGTCGATCTTCCTCTAAACGAGGTTATGAAATGCCTCCATTACTAAATGAAGCTAAAAACGTCGTTCTCGAAGACTCTGACAAGGCAGAACTGTTAAGTGCGTTCTTTGTAAATCATTATACGATGGAATCTGAACCGGTTGCGACGTTTCAGGCATCCTCATTCAATGTTATCAGCACCATTGATTTCTCTTTAAAACTAATTCGTAAGCAAATAATGCGTCTGAAAAGCTCGCACTCTTCGGGGACTGATGGTATTACAAACTCAGTGATTAAGAGAGTTCCGAGCATCCCCAATTGCTTAGTGGTATATTTTCAGTTTATCTTTTAAACGGATTCTTTCCTGACTAATGGAAGACATATATTATTCTTACTGTCTTCGAGTCGGGATCTCGTTCGGACGTAAATAATTATCGAGGCGTTCACAGAACCCCGGCTCTAGCAAAACGTCTTGAAAAAATTATTTTAATCAAACTCTAGAATTTGCCTATAAAATAATTCTTAAGCGACTCGCAATATGGTTTTCTTCCTGGTAGATCATGCGACGTGTGTCCCTCAGCTTTTTTTAGCCTCGTCACTTCCCTTTGTAAAGAGCAGCAGTCGGTGGTTGTGATCTACTTTGACCTGAGCAAAGCCTTTGACAAGGTACCGCACAGACGTCTTCTGGTGAAACTGGAAGCCCTCGGCATCCGGCCTCCTCTCCTTGACTTCATTGGTTCCTACTTGTCTAACCGCAGCCGGAAGGTCTTAGTAGGTAAAGCTATTCGACGCCTCAGCCGATCATGAGTGGCGTTTTTCAAGGCATGGTTCTAGGTCCCATTCTCTGTATTCTGTACGCAAACGAAATTTCAACTGTACTCACAAATTCAAAAAATTTCGTTAACGCTGACGATCTCAAGTGCATTTATTCATTATATAAAGATACTGCCAATAGTTGCGTTGATAAAATCAACACTGATCTACTTATGCTCTCACATTGGAGCTCTATTTGGCAGATTGAATTTTCTCCATCCAAGAGTAGTTTCCTGTGTTTTGGCCAGGCCAAAATTCCTGGAACCCTAGTATTTCAAAAAAGTACACTTTTATAACGATCAATCATAAGAGACTTAGGTCTAAGTTACATGAATAAGCTAGCATTATCGCCTCATGCAGATCGAATTTCTGCAAAGGCTGCACAGAGTTGAAGTTTTATATCATATAATTTCTTCCTTCCAGAAATAAAGTTAAACCTGTACCGCATGCTTGTTCTTTCCATCGTAGAATACTGCTGTACCCACTTTGGGCTAATAACCACCTCTGAATGCAGTATTATTGAAAACGTTCAGAGGGTTTTTACTCGAAGATTATTTTCTCTTCCTGGATCCATTATCTCTTATACGGATGGATGCCAGTTAGCAAACATTAATTTTCTCTGGGTTAGAAGACTCGAAGGCGGTCTCTGCTGCCTGTTTCGCGTTAACTCTAGCCCAAATCTCACACGAATTCACGCTCTCACTCCGGTTGATCGACCCTATGCCACTCGTAATTCTTCCATGATCATTTCACCACCCCTTAGCTCTACAACTTACCGTTCTCAGTTTTTTTGCCTCAAAATATGCTTTCATATGGAATAATCTTCCACTGGAAATTAGGTTGTCGTCTACATTAGCTATTTTCAAACCCAAATTACGCAAAGATTATCTTCGGAAGATATAAAGTCGTTTTTGTCTGTTTCATTTCCAAACTCGCAACTTGTGGATTTTGAAAAGGGTCCTCCTGGTATTTGAGACAGTTTCCTTGACATTATATTGGAATCAAAAAATTTTTTTATCATCCTCTGCAGTGTAAATCTTCGCATTTACTTTTTCGTACCCTCCTTTTCAAGCGGCATCGCCAACTCTTGACAACCTTGATAAATTCCTCCGATTTTGCAACCCTGACCATGGTCTCCGGGATCTCTTGATGATTGTGGTGTGTTCTGATAATTTCGCCTCTTTGTCGGTGGACTATGCAGTCAGCAAGGTCGAATCTTGGTGATGATCTCGAGACCTCTTATTTCCCCTCTTCGTTTTGACCCTGTTGTCCACGATGAATTCCTCCTCTCTTACCTCCATGGTGGTTATAAACAGTAGCTCTGACTGTTATAATATCTCTCACCCGACAGGGAGGGATCCGAACCCTCATACGTTGTCAGCAACATCACAATACTATACGATTATATCGTACAAATCCCATCAACTCTAGCTATTAATTTTTAGAAAAGCAGTTTTTTATCCTATTGTTTTAAAATTTGCCAGCTCTCTGAACTGCGCCACGATTTAACCGTAGGAGTTTTTTACTGCTTATTTTATTGTTTAACGTATATGCCAAAGATTTTTGACTATTGTTTAAAAAATGGCAAATCGTTCGGAATCGGATATGCCTACCATACTAAACATTTCTGCTGTTTATATGGCTGCTCACATAGTGCAGCAATTATCCACTTTTATTTATTTATACCGTGATACTAAATTTGTAATGATGGGGCCCTCTGGGCCTTAAAAATACCATTTATTTATTTAGAATTTTTATGCCGAGCTCCTTCTCGCTCCTTCCTTAGATTGTAGACAGATATTTAATCTATAAACCATGTAGAATTGCTGCGCCTGCTAACCTACCTTTTTTGTACAACGTCAATATCGGCGCTTAACCTGGCAATGAAGTTATCAGAAGCCTCGTTCATGCACAAAGGCGAATGGAGGACTGGTAACTGTACTTCATTGCCGTCGGTCATATCATCGTGTTTGGCCATCATAGCCATCATCTGTCCTATAGAATTGCCCAGTTTGAGTTATTCTTCTTTTACGTAGTCAATATTTTTCCTAGATTAATATTATTGAAAAATTTGAATGACCTTACCGGAGTTTAGAACTCTCCTTTTGCACTTACAAACAGCAGTCATGTTGTGTACTAGACTGATGATGCATGGGTAGTCTTAAGTGTATGAAGTTTAAATTTCATAAAAGTGAATTACTGATATGGTCCAGCTTTTGATGTTGACATTTTTGAGCTGTCATGAAGGAGGGACCGAGCAAACATTCCTTAGATCTTGGTCTACGAAGGTTTTTTAAAAACCTAATGTTACTTACTGTAGTATAGGAGGCGATGATGGCCATCCAGCCAGCTGCCTGTCTGATTGCGTTCGGACGTCTGTGATGTCGTCGTTCTCATCGGAGGCAGAGGTAAGTTGACGCGGATATTCAAAGACAATGATTTAAATAGAAAACTTACTTTATTATCAAACCCCTAACCTTCGAGGCTTGCTCAGATGAGGACAATTTTTCGGTGAATGTGGCCTTCAGGGCCAACGTTCGCGCCTGGCCTAGGGTCAGGCCTGCTCTTAATACCTTCACTTGATAAAGGGGTTCTTTCTGGGGACCGTCAGTTGGTTTGAGAATGGGCTAACGTTTCGTGTTCCTCCTTTGTCCACAATACGTATTCTTCTCCAAAGAACCACGCATTTGGTAACAGCTTATGAGGATGTACTTCAGCTCTGCTACACATTCCCTCAGAAAGGCATCCAAAGGCTGTGGCTTACCAATACCGAAATATACTCCGACAAGAAATGGATGCCCGATGCTGGGATGGCTAACACGACCAGGGATTAGCCCGAGGCACTCACCAGCTCCATTAAACAGCTCCATTCCGTCAATAAGGAGCTGGATACGCAGTTTGGAAATGCTGGTTGAATGACAACCCTTCAAATCATCAAAAATACCCCGCTCAATTCCCAAGTGCACGCAGATTTCCTTGCAAAGGGGCTTGCTACTGCTCGTTCTAGACGTTTACAAAAGCGTGTGCGGATTCTTGGGAACCTCCACGTGGAACGGCCAAAGCATTTGGAACAACAACTTTAACCTGGAGTGAGACAGTAGTGCCTTTAATCAGAATGGCCGCAAGTCTGTCAAAAAACTATTCCAACAAAACTGGCTTTGGCCTTTGTTGACCTCAAGGTTGTCTCGACCTTCTTATCATCTACGTACAAAATTCCTACTCATTGAACCCTCTGGGGTAAGCTCGTGCATTTGCCGTTCGGTAGATACTTCGGACACCACAGACGACGTAGACGGGACAGAGAAATCCTCAGTGCTGGCATAATTTTCCCTCTTGACACGTCCATTCCAATTGTAAGTCGTGTTTCGGTGACATACTCAGTAATTTCGCTTCAAATTTACTTTGAAACATCAAGCTCCCGATTAGCAACCAATGCTCTTGACCGCTCGGCCACGCCCGGTCGGCCAGCAGACAAAAACGTACATAATCTAAAGATAAAAATCTCTCACACCATTGTAAACCGTTTTCGATTTTAGGTGACAAAAACTTACCAGAAATACTCAAGTTACTCTCAGCTGACCGAGAAGAACCACCAGGCAGCAATATTGAAGAACGTAGTGCACTACTGAACTCGAACAAAAGATAAAATGTGAAGGGCTGGCGCACTGTGATGGATGCCGAGAATGCCCAACCAGAGTTTCGAGCTAAAAAGGAGACCTCAACCTCCTCTCGGAAATAATAGCAGTAATCATCAAACACAACAAAGTAAAATCACCGGAACACGATGCAGAAGAGCTAAAGGAACATCAGCAAGCTAGACTTTAATCATCGCAGGAAACGGTAAAGGTTGATAAGCACAATATTAAGCTAAACAAAAAGATGAAAAGAACAAGTTCATAAAAACAAACATCTGAGTCAGTTAAAATACAGATGACCAAAAAGAAAATTAGCGAGTAGGAAATAATGTCTTGTATTTACCCAGGTTTGCGAAAATCTGCCGCACACAGAATACCGGCTGTACAAAAGTAAATCAGCGATCGACGGTCCCTGTAAAATCGACAAACTGTAATCGTAAGGTATCTCCAACACCACGAAAGAGCGACAGCAGCATGCTCTATATATTTCCATCGAACTACAAGGGAACAGTTCATGGTAGCCAGCGAAGTAATGACAAAACAGATGCCTGCAGAAACGGCTATTTTCCCTGACATCATTTTGTTTTGTAGTTCAGGGAGTGCCCGAGGCTACTAGTGAAACGGCAAAAGAAAGGGTATAACAGGATCTGCTGACATTGCAAAATTTATTGAATGATACACAAGAACCCGGTGTGATAGTCAAAATCAAAAAAATCATTTAATTAGCGCATCTCGTCAAAAATATAACGCATGAGATGCGACCAAAACCGTGGAAATTTGTCTTGGGGAGCAAACGGTACGTTGATCTACTGCTCTTCCGAAAGTCCCGACTTCGAAAGAATCATCGTAGAGTGTGTTTTCAGTCGTATTACTCTCCAAACGATCGGAGGAAAATGAGGACACTGGTAGCAGAATTGAAAAGACGTCAATACGAGGGGGAAATAAACTTGAAAATTGTCGACAACAAAATCATAAAAACAGTGCGCTCGTTTTTATGGGAACATCTGTTGAAATTGATGGCACCACGAATATAAAAAGTCCCTACCAAATGCCTATAGATTTGAACACAGACAGGGGACTAGATAGATCTTGCGAAATATCTAGGACAGCGGACGGACATGGTTGAAGCACTCGTTACGGAGGTAAAGCAAAGCTGCCTTAGCAAACACGTATTAATACTTGGAGATTTTAACTCTCCCGAAAATCGATTGAGTATTGATGTATTGCTCGCGATCGTTAAATTCATTTGAACAGAAATTTCTCCAGCTGGTAACTGAAGAGTTTCGTACCCAACACGTCACAATGGAGACGCGGTTCTTAAATGAGCAGCAGTCAAGCTGTTTGGACTTGTTATTAATAGAGACGACAATTGCATCCTTGCATTAAGTTCTAACGTGCCCCTTGGACGAAGTGATTATTGCATTCTTGCTTGGGAGTACAGTCATTTTTCTGTACCCGAACGTTGAGCAATATGGGAGACAAATGTATGCAAAGGAAATTATAAGAAAATGAACGAACTACTGAATGAGATAGACTGGAAACCTGAACATGTACCTGAACCAAATGCTGCAAGGTTCTTCATTCGTCACTTGATTTAGCAGTTGGTAGATAATTTCTGTCCAGTTAAATGGCAACCGTGCGTCTCCCGACCCAGAGTGGGTGACATTCGAAATCAAAAGGAAGCTCAAGAAGAAAAGAAGACTCTGGAGAACATATGCCTGATACCAACAACCTGAACAATTTTCCGCTTTTAAAAAACAGTGAAATCGTTGTCTAAATCGTTGGAGCAAAGGAGGCTCAGCCTTTGAGTCAAAAATACTCAAAGACATACCAAGAAATTCGAAAAGGTTCTTTGCTAACATAAATAACGCAAAATGAAACCGGGACTCCATTGCTTGTCGAAAAGACTATCAAGTAAATAGGTCAACCGATAACTCTGATAAGACCAACCTCTTATCCACTTTCCTTATGTCCGTGTATACAGAGGAACCGCCTTTTGACGAGGAAGAATACCACAGTATTGCCAAACCAACAAACGAAATAAGCACGGTGTCACGGTGTACACAGAAAGAAAAACTCTGAAACAGCTACAGCCCAATCAATTGCCTGGCCCAGATGGTATATCCGCAAAAGTTCTTAATGAACTCACGTGTCCAACTTGCCTCTCCGCTCTCCAAGATCTTTGAAAGTTCGATGGATGCGGGGGCTCTTCCTACTGAGTGGAAGATAGCCAACATAACCCCTGACCTAGAAAGGAGGTTAGAGGACATCATCAAATAGTTTCAGACCAGTCAGCCTCACAAGGATCTGATGTAAAATGATGGAGAAGATAATCAAAACGGCACCGATGAGGCATATTGAAGAGAATAGCTTGCTAAGTTCAATTCAACAGGGATTTTGAAGTGGTCTATCCTGCGGTCTATATTGACTTTAGCAAAGCCTTTGATAGGGTACCACAAAGACGTCTGATATTTAAGCTGCGTCGAATGGGTGTGACTGGCAATCTATTCAAATGTTTGGCCGACTTTCTCACAGGCAGCTGCTAAATTTTGTATTGGAGACGCCAATTCGGACTGGGAAACCGTTCACAGTGGAGTTCCGAAGGGGAGGGTTCTGGGTTCCATTTTGTTTCTGATAAACGTTAACGACTACCTTGATTGTGTGACATGCGAGAAGGTAATTTTGGCTGACGATCTGAAGTTATGGAAATCGATTAAAAAACCGAAGGATGCTTGAAACTTACAAAATAACTTAGATCGCTTGCAAACATGGTGTGATGAGTGGCTGCTGAACCTTAATTACAAAAAATGCCAAATCATCCAACTGTGGTCTAGTTACAACAGGATCGTAAGGTTTGAATATTTTGTACTTTATCAGTGGTTACCAACCCGAGGAGATAAATGTTCGAAAGGACTTGGGTATGTAAATAACACCCACTCTCAAACCATCTTCTTACTGTGCAAATAAAGCAAAGAAATCGATGTGTACCTTCGGATGGATCAGGATATCCTTCGTTAATTTTGACGAAGAGATTTTTGGGCGCATGTTTGGAACATTTATTCGGCTGGTGTTTAAATATTGCGTTCAGGCATGGCGCCCCTGGACGAAATATGACTACGCTCTGTTGTAGAAAGTTCAACGGAAGGCGATGAGACTAGTCCGTGGATTGGAATGCCTACAAGAAAGACTTAAATTTCTTTCTATCTCTTGTTGGCAATTCAGAGGGGATATGATCTATGTCCAAAATCTTCTCAGATGAGTTGATTATGCTTTTCAGATGACCGGCATTTTTAATTGGCAAACATGACAAATCTTCAAGATCGCCAATATAAACTGAAGAAAAACCACGCCATACTTTTAGTGCCGGCCAATTTCTTTTCCCAACGGGTGATTGAAGAATGGAACAAACTGCCAACTTACAGCCCCAAACTCATGTAGCGATACATAAAAGGCAAGAAATCCATTAGCCATGTGGAGCTCCACGCAGAAAGAGCGTCTAATTCCGAATGAATTTGTTCTAGGCATCGTTTGACCGTAGAGTAGGAGAACGAACAAACGCATTTAAGGTCAACAGCATAAATATAAAATTGATACTGTTAAGCTTTCGATGAAATATCATTTATGCAGAGTAAGAACAACAAGGGACCCCATACTATACCTTAAAGGACACCACTCCCCTTATCAATGTAGGCAATAAGTAAAGATTATTTTCTAGGGCAACCGTTTCCGAATGTTGTATGTGCACTAAGTAGGGGAGCGGAGGAGGACTTGCTTCATGAGTGAATACCAACTTAAAGAAACTAGAGAGGATTGAGGGTTTCGTTTGGTCATCCGTATCCAATACTCCGGTTTTGGACAACAGCGCTGGAATCGGGTTACGATTTCGTTGCTAATTACGTATTTAACCGTATAGGATCTTGGGATGCTCCATAGAGTTTTTAAGTATGATTAGCTCATAGATCCTTCGGAGGCGTTTTGCCTCACACTTACAGACCCCCCGTTGTCGTTTGTATTCCTGCAAGTGTTTGACACTCCCCGTCAGTCGAAACAGTTTCCACATCTTATTTCTTCTGTTAAAAGGTGATCTGAAGTTCATGGTTTATCCCCAACGGACGCTTATTTGTTTTCTTTCGTTTAACGGGACAATTAAGATTTATAATTCTTTGAACCAACGAGCTGAACGTTCTCCAGCATTCGTCCATAGCTCCCCGTATTGTGTTTGTTTACGGTATTGTTGAAATTACTTGAGCATGCTGGAAAAATCTCCCTTCCAGATGTTTGTTTCCAGTTGCTTAAGTGAGTCAGGCTGTGAGAACATGGAATACTCAAAGAGCATTACAACGTGGTCGCTAGCACCCATTGACGGTGGATCTTGCAAATCCAGCATATTATCCTCGTCTCGGGTTAACCCGAAGTGTAGACAATTGGAGCGCTGCCCTTCCCTAACTCATGTCTCAAATGATACATTCTAGAAGAGTAATTTTTCGCCTGCCATCTCAAGCGAACGATGACCGATGTATTTGTTGGACCCGAAGCAGCTCAAGTTTCCCAGCCGATATCAAGAGCGTTGAAGTCTCCAACGATAAGGTCATCTTTGTTCAAGCAAATCTTGGTCAGCTCCTTTAGGAGAACGACATCGCGTTCGACATTCGGGTTTGGGGGACGGTGTGCAACTGTGAATGCCAGTGGCCGGGCGTTAAGTTAAATTTTCAACTCCTGCTGTTATGGGATGTACCTCGGAAATCGCAGTTATATTAGATCTAACATAAACAGCGATTCCTCCTCCGCAGCTTCTCCTCTCTCTTCTTAAGAGTTGATAACCACAGAGGGATACGTCGTGTACTCGAATATCTTCTGAGAGCCACGTTTCTGTCAGCGCAGTTATATCTCGTGTTTGATTATCAAAAGACGTCCGAAGCTCACTCATTTTTTTGAAAAGGCTCTAAACATTTGAGCGCATGACATTTATCATCCGTCTTCTCGGCAAGGGCCAGCTCTGATGATATAAAGAGTCTGCCACAGGAAGGACCTATTCATCGTTATGATTTTCTCTACCCGTATTTGGAGCCATTTTTCCCCTTTTCGGTCATTTTCTTCAGTTCGTTCCTCAGCTCACTCATTTTGTGTCTTTCTGCCAGTTCATAATCCGTCTGAAAAAACACATCTCTATGAGTCATTCTCTGTTCTATACGCCGTGAGGTCAGCACTTGATTTTCGCGAATGATTTTAAGAGACCGTGGTGATGAAAATTCATGAGAAGCATTCGCTTTCCCTAGACGGAAGGCTTTGTACACAGTAAAGTTTTCTCCCTCATGAAGGATGGCATTTGAATATATTCGGAAGAGATTCAGGTCATATTCCACTCTTTCCTTTGCAATCGAAGAAGTTGACATAGGAGCCCCTTTTATGACGACATTTATTTTGCGGTCAAGATGCTTGCTTGGTAATTTGATGCTCTGATTCCTTGACCGAGCTTCGACATCAGGAGGAATTATATTCTGGTATACTACGCCATTTGCGTTTGTGTTAACATTTTTCTATGACATACGTGTTTCGGCCTGGGCACCTTCACAGTCGTTGCCCTGTTGTTATGTGCTTTACACAGAGTTGCCATGTTCGCTTCCATAAAGTGGCTGTTGAATTAACTCTCTTACTGAGTTGTCGTTGTTATGGGTCGGAGGGATGACATTCCCTTCCAGAATTAATGGCGAGCCCTTCTTGTGGTTTTTTATAGGTTTTTGAGGTTCGTTTTGGCTGATCCTTCAGAAGTGTTCGGTGATTTGGTAGGTTTAGTGCATACCAGGTAATAAAACTTCACTCATCATTGTTGCATTAACTTCGACTGTCTAGTTATTCAGTGGAAGCGGTTTGTTTAGGGTTTCCTCCGGAGACGTGAATCGTTTCCTCTTCCTGGGTGGTTTTGAATTTCCAACAACTATGCCTTCTTTACGAGGGTAGTCATTGTTTGTCGGTTGTGGAGTTGAGAGGATATGGAGACATTTCCTTTTGCTGTTCTTTAAAATAGTCGAAGTGATGTCAGTCAGTAGGCATTGCTTCTCTTTGAGTACCTGGACTCGCTGAGTTTTGGTCCTCACAACCGACACAAAGATGGGCGGCTGTGGAATCTGTTTCTTTTGTTACAGAGTTATCAGTGTCTGATGTCAGTACTCTAGTCCTAGTTCCCTTTTGTGTCTCCTGTATTCAAATTCGAATAATCACCATAGAGTGGAAGAACGCCGATGGAAGAGATAAGCAACAGATCGGGAAGGATTAGCATCACTACTAGCTAGAGGTTGCCTAAGCTAATCTCGCGAGCCTCGATTTTTGAAGCCAATTCAAATATTTTTTTGCGATCCTAGAGTGGACCAATAATAAAATTTTGGACGGTTCCTTAAGCTGTTTTCGTAATTTTTAAGTCAACTTTCAAGAAATTTTATGACGGTGTAGGAAGCAGAATTTAAGTCACTTTATTGAGGGAAGTAGGCTTTCGCCCTTGAGCTCCCTATTCACATGCAAAAATGTCAATAGTACAAACGTTTACAGTGATATATCTTACAAATTAAAATGTAGGGTCATCGATATGTGTGGGCCAGGCACAACCTGCCACTGTTTACACAATCTTCATTATATTGACAATAGTTTCTCAGAAAATGAGTATCTAGTTTAAATTTAAATGTGTCAACAGTTCCTGAAAGGACAACATCCTCAGGGAGTCCGTTCCATGCTCCAACGACCCTCTGCGAAAAGGCGTTCCGACGGACTTCCCTGTGGTCAAACTTCCTCTGCAGTTTAAAGGGATGACCCAACAGATGTTCCATCCCAGCCAATTTGAAGAAGTCAGCAAATTCTAGGGCACAATCGCGGCCTCTGACAATCCAGTAGGTTTGGATGAGGTCACCGCGTAGTTGCCTGTAATTTAGAGGAAACAAATCAAGTTCAACCGATCTGGCTTCATAAGGCAGATGACTAAGATTCTTGACCATCTTCGTAGCCCTCGCCTGCATTCGTTCCAGCTGTAGATAATCCTTCTTAAACCACAGACGCCAGGCCTGGACGGCATATTCCAAGTGAGATCGAACAAATACCCCGTAGGTTTTTCGGAAGAGTTCCTTATCAATCTGCACAAATCCACGTCTGAGCGCAAATAAGAACTGTGTAGCGCGTTAAGCTGCCTTTAAACACTGTGAAAATGGTTTAAGTGAGGAGTTTATTAGAACACAGAGGTCCTTCTTGTTCCTCAACAATTGAAAGGGGCTGCCCATTGAGAATGTATTGGTAGGAATCATCCTCCTCACTGGTCCTTCTAGTACGCAGTCTAAGGACCACACACTTCCCAACGTTAAAATTAAGGAGCCAACGAGCAGACCAGCTGCTAAGACGGTTAAGATCCTCTTGAAGTGCGTGCCTATCGAAATCAGATCTGATGACCCTCCACAATTAAACAGCATCTGCAAACGTGATGGCACTGCAATTCAGGTCGTTTACACAGTCGTTGATGTTCACTAAGAAGAGTAGCGGCCCTAATACCGAGCCTTGAGGGACACCACTTAGAACCGGAGTAGGTTTTGACTTCGAGGTATCGACGCACACAGTTTGCAATCTATCTGTAAGAAAGTCTGCGATCCATGTCAGCAGCATTCCTCTTATGCCGATTTCAGATAATTTGAAGATGAGACGTTTGTGTGGGACACTGTCAAACACCCTCTTGAAATCAGTGTATATGACGTCAACCCTACCATTTTCGTCCAGTGCACGAGTCCACTGCTCTGTGGAGAGTAATAAACTAGAAAGACAGGAGCGATTCTGTCTGAAGCCATGCTGGAGATCTGAGAGTAATTGGTTTTCCTAAAGGAACGTCATGGTTGTCTTCTTGATTATTGATTCCATTATTTTACAGCAAATGGAGGTTAGGCTGACAGGCCGATAATTGTTGACATTCGATCGAGCACCACTCTTGTATATGGGGTATATATTTGCTGCCTTCCATTCGGATGGCAGTTTCCCTGATTCAAATGATGAATTAAATATATGCGCTAGTGGTTTGGACAGTTCGCTGGCCAGTTCTTTCAAGAACTTGGCCGGTATATCGTCCGGACCAGATGACTTCGCTTCTTTAAGATTTCGCAGTTCTCGTTCCACGAATGTAAGGAATGTAATCGGGAAGGCATTCTGTTAAACCTTGCAATATATCTTGGATACAACTTGTATCATTATTTTAAAAAAGCTCGACCAATCTAGAGTTCTTGAAAATTATTTAATATTTCTTTTTTTAGCATGAGCAATGTTGAAAAAGGCAAGGTTTATTTCTTGCTTTACAGAAGAAGAGACTGGAAAAACAATTATTTAATGCGTGATCACTTGTACAAAGTTCTTGGTAGAAATTCATAAAAGCAAAGTGTAGACGCCACTCGCAAATATTTACTTTGAAATACCCTCTTTTCTATTCACTGAGCTGACTACTTGAGACATGTTTGAAACGTAAATCGTATTTGACAAGTTCTCAAATTTTGGTGGAGACGTATCTGCATGCAAGTCAATTTCTGGCAAACTAAAAGTGCCAACGATTATTTTGACATAAAACGGAACCTCTGCAACCTTTTCAAAGTATAAACAGAGCTGGCTTTCGTTGCCGGAATAATACGGACGATTATAGACACAGCCAATTATTGCTTTTATCTTTTGCCGGAGGATAACTGAAACGAAACAAGTATTTCCGGAAACCGAAGAAATGCTAAGATCGTAAGGGAAATGTACAAGAGACAACCACTGCCATGTTTTTCAACGCGTTCTTGTTGACATAAACTAAAATTATCTAAAGCCCGTCTCGAGTCTGAAATTAGTGCATGAGCCCAAGATTCTGTTATGCACATAATACCTTGGTCAAACTCAAAATCTACAGTTCTTAGTTCAGTCATTTTTTCACGACTGACCTTGCGTTGAGTGAAACTATACTGAGCGGATTTGTGGAATGCGGAATACGATCATTATTCTTTATAAAAAAAGGAAAACTTGATGGTGGGAACGTAAACTGTAGGGAAGAAATGTGGGCGGAAAGTAAAATTGCTGATGTCTACAAATTGCTTAGCTGTGACTGTTAACTAAATTAATACTATCATAGAGAAACATATTTGGGTTGTATCCATTGAGACGAAAGCATTTCTGCGTTAGCTAAAATAGGAGGTCTTAATATATTATTTTCAGGAATATTGGAATAATATGGGGGGGATTTGATTTGAAAATGGAACAAATTATTTTGGAAAGCTGTTACAATAAGGGGTAGTGTTAATAAATTTGGGAGCCTGAGAAGTTGTTTGGTTGAGATAGTTGCTAAGGAAATTTTGTGAATGTGTAGAAGACGCTGGATTTTTAGGAGGTTTCACAACTATAATGACGTTTTTCTTTTTGGAACTAAAATTAGGAGCAAACTAAGACTTTCCCGGGGTATTCATAAGCTTATTAGATTAAACTGTTGAGACCGCAGTCGATGGCGTGGAATGGGACAAGGCGGACATGACCCAATTTTATGAACTAAGTCAACAGTATGAATACAAGGAAAACTACTTTGAAATGGAGAAGCAGTCGGTCTTGGCACTTAATACGGAGTCACCGACATTAAAGGCGGGCTTATGACATGGTTGATATCTACTGATTTGGAAATTCCTATTCGCGAGGAAGAAGGCGTTGATGGATTCGTTGAAAGGAAAGTTGGAGGTGAAGTAAAGGGGTTTTTTGAACTGGACACTAGAGGAGTTTGCTGTACCATATCGTTGTGGTTTACATAACCATGACCAGACTTATGGATAATAGACTGAGAGGCCAAAGACCTATGCGAGAGGGAAGACACATTCATTCGCTCCATCGGTTAAAGATCCCGACAAAGGAAAAAATATGCAACTTGTAAATAACGAGAAATGGGACCTCGATGTGTGGAATCCACCTCGATTGGTGAAAAAAGGGTGACTAATATCGATGGATTTTTGCTACTTGAGTTGAAGCATTTGGCTTCCGATATTTTGTAGTGTAAGCCGCACGAGTACAGGAAGTTCCAAGGCAACGTCAATAGGTCGTCTGTCTCGGGAAACATGTTTTTAAAAAAAGTATAATTTCTTTTCTACCAGTCTAATGTTTCACTTGTAACAAAACGGAAGAGAGGGTCCAGACGCTGACATTCCTGAGATGGAATAGCAGAGACGTCACTATCAAATAAGTTTCCCTGTATGGAGACCTGATTCAAACTTTAACATAAGGGCAAAAACATTTCAAAATCAGACAGATCAAGCTGCTTAGCTTTAACAACTGGTTGTATTTGCATAATTAAAACTCAAGGTCATCGTGTGCAAATGAACCACGTATCTTTTTGTTCTCCGACTTGGACAGTTTGAAAATCGTTAACACTTCGCTTGTTCTGATTCTGACATTAAAACTGCCACTGCACGAACGTAATTGCTCTTTGGAATTTTCTGGAAATTTTCTTGTGCCGAATAACCTCACAAAACGACATCAAATTGGAATTTGTTTATCACCTTCGTCGACTTGATAAAAACAGCCTCCACACCAATAAATTCTGTCAACCGCTCAGTGAACCAAAAGTGCAAAACCCCTTGAAGATCTGAAGTTATCCAGGACCTTTGACCTCTACAAACGGCTGAGTCGTTCCTGAATATTTTTCCTATCATTTATTGTTTTTTTAAAGTGGTTTTGAACGAATAGGTGCATTATTGCTCATATTGTTTCAATAGCGGCGTCGTTGGACCTCCGTTTGAAATTCGCTCGTCTCCAAGCTTTTGATTTTTGGCCAATAATCTGTTCCCAAAGTCAGGACTAAACGAAATAAGTTGTCATTGGATCACTTCGAAGGCTGTATCATTCTTTGCTTCGTATTAACATTCGATAGTGAATTCGGTTCGGAAAAGCACTTCTTTTTGTGCTCAGTAAACTATTCGCTTGATAATTTAAGCTGCTCGTTAAAACTTAATGCATCCTCGTAGAGATCTTGCTGGCATGGGAAACGCAAATGTTCACGACCCGACCATGCAAGAAAATTATTCACCGCTTCAACCAGGACTCGAAACGCCAACCTCTCGATTAGCTACCGATGCTCTTGACCGCTCGGCCACGCCCGGGAAGCCAGCAGAAAAAACAAATAGTATACACTACAAAAATAATGATCTCTCCTATCTTTGTAAACCGTTTTTCGATTTCATGTGACAAAAAAACTTACCAGAAATACTCAAGACACTCTCAGCAGACCGAGAAGATCCACAAAGCAGCAATAATGAAGAAAGCAGTAAACTACTGAACATTACCAAAACTAAGCTAAATAGTGAAGGGCTGGCACACTGTGATGGATGCCGAGGACTAACAATCAGAGTTTTGAGATTAGAAGGAGACCTCGATCTCCTATCGGAAATAATATCAGTCCTCATAAAACATAATAAAATTAACTCGCCGAAACACGATGCAAATGAGCCGAAAAACATCAGCAAGCTAGAACATAATCATCACAAGGAAACGGTTGAAGTCAATAGGCACAACATTAAGCGAAACAAAAAGAGAAAAAGAACGAAGTCATTAGAACAAACCTCTGAGTCAGTTGAAATACAGATGACCAGAAAAAAAAATAAGCGAGGAGGAAATTATGTCTTGCGTTTCCCCAGGTTCGGGAAATCTGGTGCACATAGAATCCGACTGCACAAAAGTAAATCAGCGATCGACGGTCTCTGAAAAGTCGAAAAACAGTGATCGTAAGGTTTCTTTACTGCATCGGACGAGCGACAGCAGCATGCTCTTTACATGTCCATCGAACAACAATGAAGCAGGGCATGGTAGCCAGCAAAGTAATGGCGGAAAAGTGGCCTACGACTTATCGACAGACCTGGATGCCATAAACCAAAATGCAGGTTTCCCGGGTGCTATTCGAGCAAACGCATTGTCAGGAGAACTCACGCAGTTTGAAAGGTCCATAGAGATGTCTGCAAATGAACCAACAGGCTCACCGAGGAAGACAAATTTGAACACAGTATTAAAGACTGTATCAAAGGGTATGATTCAACCTTCAATCACTAAAAGAAAGCAGGATGCAGAAGCGAGTTTTTTTCCTGACAGGTCATTTTGTCTGGTAGTTCAGGGAGTCTCAGAGGCTACTGGGGAAACGCCAAAAGAAAGGGTAAAACAGGATCTGCTGACATTCCAAAATTTATTGAATGATACGCAAGAAACTGGTGTGACAGTCGACATCAAAAAGATCTTTCGATTGGGGCCTCTCGTTACAAATGAAACGAATGAGGTTCGACCAAGACCATTTAAAGTCGTTTTGGGGAGCGAACAGCAGGTAGATCTATTGCTCTCTCGAAAGTCCCAACTACGAAAGAATCATCGTGGAGTTTTTTTTCAGCCGGATTACTCTCCCACCGATCGGATGAAAATGAGGACACTGGTAGCAGAATTGAAAAGACGTCAATACGAGGGGAACAAAACTTGAAAATTGTAGACAACAAAATAGTCAAAACGGTGCGCTCGTTTTTATGGGAACATCCGGTGAAATTGACGGCAACCACGCCGGTCAAAAGCCCTACCAAATGCCTATAGATTTGAACCCAGACAGGAGACTGGATATATCTTGTGAAATATCCAGCAAAAATCTCCATGTGGAAGAAAGAACTAAAAATCTTCAGAAATCGAGGCAAGGAAACAAGATTAAAATGATGTACACAAATGTGCAGAGTCTATTGAACAAAATGGATGAAATTAAACTGGTCTTGGACCATTTACAACCTGACTTCATAGCTCTAACTGAAACATGGTTAAATGAACAAATCGCAGACACAGAAGTCAGAATAGACGGTTTTCAGCTTATCCGCATGGATAGAAACGGACGTAGGGGTGGTGGAATCGCAATGTTTATACGAGAAGGCATTGACTTCATTCCGGATGGGCCCTCGCCAAATAGGATCTCGTCTTGCGAAATACTTTGTTGTAAACTGAAAGTCCCAAACCAACCAGACCTCCATATTGCCGTGGTATATCGACCCCCAGGACAGCGAACGGACACGGACGAAGCACTCATCACAGAGGTAAAGAAAATCTGCCGTAGCAAACATTTATTAATACTTGGAGATTTCAACGCTCCCGATATCGATTGGGTGTCAAGGTACTGCTCCCGATCGGAAAATTCATTCGAACAGAAATTACTTCAGTTGGTAAATGACGAGTTTCTTACCCAACATGTCACAATGAAGACCCGGTTCCGAAATGGGCAGCAGTCAAGCTGTTTGGATCTAATCATTAGTAGAGATGACAATTGCATCCTTGCATTAAGTTCTTACGTGCCGCTTGGACGAAGTGATCATTGTGTTCTTGCTTGGGAGTACAGTCATTTTTCTGTACCCAAACGTCGTGCAGTTAGGCAGAGAAATGTATGGAAAGGGGATTATCCCAAAATGAAAGAATTACTGAATGGGATAGACTGGAGCCCTGCACATGTACCTGACCCTAATGCTGCCTGGTTCTTCATTAGTAAATTGATTCACCAATTGGTAGAGAAATTCTGCCCACTTAAAAGGCGATCATGCGTCTCCCGACCCGAGTGGGTGACATCGGAAATAAAAAGGAATCTCAAGAAGAAAAAGAAGACTGTGGAGAACATATGCCAGATATCAACAACCCGAACATTTTTCCGCTTTTAAGAAACAGCGAAATCGGTGTCGGAATCTTCTGAGAAAAGAAAGATCAGCCTTTGAGTCAGAAATAGTTAAAGACATACCAAGAAATTCAAAAAGGTTTTATGATTACGTTAATAAGGCAAAACGAAATCGTGACTGCATTCCTTGTCTTAAAGACAATCAGGGAAACAGGTTAACTGATAACTCTGATAAGACCTGCCTCTTATCCAATTTCTTTATGTCCGTGTTTACCGAGGAACCATTTTTTGACGAGGATGAATACTGCAGTACTGCCATATCTACAAACAAAATAAGCACGGTGTCGTTCCCAATGGACACAGTAAGAAAAACTCTGAAACAGCTACAGCCCACTAAATCACCTGGCCCAGATGGTATATCCGCAAAAGTTCTCAATGAACTCACAGAACAGCTGGCCTCTCCGCTCTCCAAGATATTTGAAAGTTCGATGGAGGCGGGGGCTCTGCCTACCGAGTGGAAGATAGCCAACATAACCCCCCATCTATAAAGGAGGAGAGAGGACATCACCAAACAGTTTCCGACCAGTCAGCCTCACAAGTATCTGTTGCAAAAATGATGGAGAAGATAATTAAAAACGGAACTGATGAGGCATCTTGAAGAGAATAACTTGCTTAGTTCATATCAACATGGATTTCGAAGTGGTCGATCCTGCCTCACAAACTTGCTCACATCCATGGAAAGTTGGACAAAATCATTAGAAATGGGTTTGTCAGTCGATGCGGTCTACATTGACTTTAGCAAAGCCTTTGACAGGGTTCCACACAAACGTCTGATCTTTAAGCTCCGTCATAATGGGTGTGACTGGCAACCTACTCAAATGGTTGGCCGACTTTCTCTGCCAGACAGGCGCCAGCGTGTTTTGTATCGGAGACACCAAGTCTCACTGGGAAACCGTTCACAGTGGAGTTCCACAGGGCAGCGTTCTGGGTCCCATTTTGTTTCTGATATACGTGAACGACTGCCTGGATTGTCTGACATGCGAGAAGGTAATGTTCGCTGACGATCTGAAGTTATGGAACTCGATTGAAAAACCGGAGGATGCGCGAAAATTACAACAAAACTTAGATCGCTTGCAAACATGGTGTGATGAGTGGCTGCTGAACCTTAATCTTAACAAATGCCAAATTATCCGACTGCGGTCTAGTTCCAGAAGGCTGATTAGATTTGAATACCAGTACTCCATCAGTGGTCACCAACTCCAGGAGGTAAACATTCTAAAGGACTTGGGTATATGGATAACACCAACTCTCAAACCATCGTCGCACTGTGCGAATATCGCAAAGAAAGCTATGTGTATCTTAGGCGCAATCAGGAGGTCCTTCATTAATTTTGATGGAGAGCTTTTTGGGCGCGTGTTTGGAACATTAATCCGGCCGGTGTTGGAAAATTGCGTTCAGGCGTTGTGCCCTTGACGAAAAATGACTACGCTCTGCTGGAGAAATTTCAACGGAGGGCAACGAAACTAATCAGCGGATTGGAATGCCTACCCTATGAGGGCCGCCTAGCAAGACGTAAAATTTTTTTCCTCTCTCTTATAGACAATACAGAGGGGATATGATCTTAGTCTTCAAACTGGTCAGAGGAGTTGATTGTGCTCTTCAGATGGCCAACTTTTTTGAATTGGCAAACATGAAAAGTCTCCGAGGACACCCATACAAACTGAAAAGAAATCACTCCAAACTTGAAGTACGGGCCAACTTCTTTTCCCAACGGGTGATTGACGAATGGAACAAACTGCCAGCCTCAGTTGTTCAGGCTGAAAGCGTTGAAATGTTTAAAAAGAAGACTTGATGCATTTTTTTACTTGATGAACATATAATTTAGTCGACAGCAATGATCGATATACTAAAACGACTATCGTCATGTAACATTTGCTTGTTTTGCTAGCGTCTATCTGTAAATAGGGTTTTCAAAGGCTCTGCCTATCTCCCTTATATATACTGAATTATACTGAATTATACCTCCGACCATATTCTCCACTTTTAACGCTCTCTCTTCGTTAATTTCAGATACAGCTTTCTTAGGAAAAACCTGCCAATAGATATTAGTTTTTTTAAAAGTCTATCTGATTTCAAATGAAGACTACAACATAATCTTCAAGCTTATTCTAATAGCTATTTAATTCCTTTATCTTCTCTGAGCATATTTCTCTTTGAAGCTGAAAAAGAACCATTGGGAACTGAGAATACCTTCTCAAAATTATGTTTCAATCCATCGTGTTCGTTATAAAGTTCGATGTCTCCATAACCCATCCCTCAGTCAAATAATCGGGGTCACATTGACAGGCTCATTTTAAACCACATCTGTTTCATTCACTGATAATCATCCTCAGAATTCAAATATGAACAGGCCTTAAATTCGTAGTCAATTTTCATGCAAAAATTTACTCATTAGTGCACTATATTTACGTCTTCACATTACTTCTTGAATCGCTTTTTGCCTTACACTAAGAAGGACCATACACTGCTCAGCCATATCGCTTCGTGAGGCAGTTATTTCTCCTTCACCTTCTTTGAAAGTTGGGGCTCCCTGAAATCCTTCCTCCTTTTTATTGCAGGATTTTTTTCACTGCATCATTCTGAGCTCACATATTTTTCTAGAAATATTTAACTGTTTATTTAAACGCACAAATTGGCGGTGAATGCGAAAAAATCTGCTTGTTTATTTGGCCGCTCACACAGAGCGCAAGTGTGCACATTGTCATTATTTTACCTTTGTGCTAGCTGCGTTCATAAAGTACCATCTGGGCGCTTAATATACAAAGATGAATTTATTAAACTATGCTGCTATTAATTAAAGAAATGAAGCACCTGGCTATCAAAATAGCAAAAGAATGACTTTATCTACAGAACATCGTGCATTATGATATCCGAATAGGCAGCCGAGATATTTCAGAAACAAATGAATGACCCAGTAAAATCAGTATCTTAAATTAGGCTTACTGACTCAGGGTACGTAATAGCAAATAACCTGCGAAGAGCAACTTTATTCAACAAGTATTCCGTAGCTTAATATAAATTCAAAGAAGAACTGGTGGCACAACAAACCGAGTTAACAGCATGCACCCTGAATGAAATATACTATTTTGAACAAGCTTTTAAAATAGTCATTAGACTACAACCCAAAGCTACCTCTTTTGGGAGAGATGACATCCCATAAGCATACTGAAATAAATTATATATGTCCGAATTCTTCCCTCTAAATGGTTCTTATTACTTTGGTCAACTGCAATAATTCTATACATTTGGAAACACACGAGCATCGCATCAATCCTTAAAAAGGGGGTTTGTGCTCTGATTTTCTCCAAAGCACGTTAAACTACTGGTTTTTACGGCTAAATTTTAGAGCTATCGATAATAGAATACGCCTTTTTAAAATATTAGACCCGGCCTGGAATACTGCTCGTTTCTATTTAACCTTCTGTGCGCTAATGAAAGGAGGGAAGTACAATTGATTCAGAATTATTTACATAACGGGTTTTGTCGTCGGAACACCGTAAGTTGACGTATAATAACGTTTTGGGCTTACAATCCTTGATAATCTGTAGTTCTGCCAATTGCAGATGGGACTTTTATACTATTTAAGCTGTTAGACAGTCGGACTTTAAATCCCATGCTACTCTCAAGCAACTTGACTACTCATGGCATTTCAGTCATCAATAGGTCTTTTTATTTCTTCCTCCGGCACACAAAGTAAGGTATCATCCGTTCTTTTTGGTGAACTCCATTGAAATTAGATATAATTTACCCATAAATATAAAAATTATGTGAATGGGTCCTTTTAATAAGAGAACTAGCATTATTTTTCCGTAATCGGAACAGTTTCAACTAATTTTAACTTCCAACGCAGTCAAATTTATCTTCCGCTATGATGAGGTTCTCGGCCACTGAGCTCCGTTCCTGAGCTCATTCTGCGGACAGTGGTGCTAACTCTGCAGTTCATAATTGGTGATGTCTTAAGACGTCAGCGGGCAATTGTTCGCTTATGCACAACTGTTTGGTACAAAAGCCAGGCTACATGACAATAAAGGGGGCTGAAATCACACAACAACTTTGCAACCTTTCTACGGTCCGAACTGGTAGCATTCCATGCGCCACAGTTTTTTTCTTCACATAAACCCCCTAACTGAAGAACACGAGTAACTATTTTCCTTTGCAGGAGTTTTCAACTGCTACCTCTATCCCCATTGTATGTTTCGTTTGGATATGCCTGTAAACTAGCATTAAATAAAATTATTTATCTGATGTCAGAAGCTATCTTAGTGTACACATAAATCAATCGAAATGCTAGCCCAAAAATTTATAATCTAGTACCAAAAGTATGTGAAAAACGCCAAACTCATATCGCCCGCTGTACATACCTTATCACTCCTATCATATTAGTTTTCTGGAATTCTGCTCCCACAGTACAGATAGTGCAAACACGGTAGCCTCTATATAATTCAATCTCAAAAATATCTCCGAAAAGACCAGCAGAAATTTAATAATAAAGTTAACAGACAACAGAATTGGCCTTTCCTACTGGAATTTCTGAAATCCTACCTAAAAAATGTAAAACCCTGGGGTGCAGATTCAAACAGTGATCTCAAAAGCCTCTTATATTATTAGTGGAGTATTTCTATTTATCTTATATCTTAACAAGCATACATAAAGAAATCTGCATATGAATATTGAAACGGACATAAGAAAGCTTAATAAATGGATAAATCGTTCTAAAGTGCATTTTGCTCGGTGAAATGCCACCTCAAGATCTGTAGTCCGCAACATATTCCACCAGTAAAACACTACGACCTCGTTATCACAGTCCCATCCTATCTATATTGCCATGCATAGTTGAATCATGCATTATCATGGTCAGTCGGCCTTGAATCCATTTGAGTTACACGGACAAAATAGCGCCAGGAAACGTACCGGAAACCCGCCGCACACAGCTCACCCACCCACATTGCACGGGTTAGTCGGTAGTCAGATGGGTTTATTTGTCAACATGCATCTATATGAATACCTAAATTAAAAACATGCAGACCAGAACTCATAATTACAACTCTCCCTACCTGCCTAAATATACCTCAGTACGTTACATATGCACCTTATAGACAACGCGCGCATACATCCTACCAACTTATAAAATGCCAGGGTTACCTGGCTCTTTCTAGCTGCTGGTTTTGTTTTTGAACTCAAAGTTAATCAACCGAACAAAAAATCTGACAACAGGATAGCTACACTATTCCTAAAACACGGCAGTCAGAAGCTGGAGATCGGTTTATCCGTAAGTTGACAGCTGCCGGATACAAATTCGTTTGCAGTACATGTGCAAGGACATATCGAAAAGAGGCTGGAATCTCACTTTTCATCAGTACTAAAATCCGGGGATAACTGTATTGCAACTTATAGGTAGATGTATTTTTTGAAGGAGACAACTCACAACGACTAAAATGCCCATTCCTGACATTTTAGCCATCACCAGCCATAACATAGTATAACTACATCTTTAAAGTGGGTTCAGCCATGAAGTATTTTGTGTACATTGTGCAAATAACAGTTTAGCGATGGCTGCTTGTGATGACTTCTGAAGAAAACGTCGAGCCATTGGGTAAAAATCATATATAATAATACTTTGAATTGGAGTTCTACCGCAACGTTTGAATACCATTAAAACTCCTTCCAGCCAATCATTAAACAGTTTGGAGGAGCGGTGTTAATCTTCTGATTCTGGTTTTATAAACCCTTGGAATTGATAGTTATTTTGTAATTCTATCCGAGACAACATTCCTGCAATGTCTTCCAGACTGGATAATCTCGCACTGGCCTGGATAGATCTGAAGGATGGTGTTGACCGAATTTATGAGCAAAAAATGAACAAAAAAGACTACATGATTCTGTTCACAAACGTTCACAATTACTGCACTTTTGTTGATCCAAGTGTACGGAGTGGTTCTGGACGGGAGCAAGCTGAAGGCTCAGGAACGTCCAAGTTGATCGGGCTGGAGTTGTATAAAAAGCTACGCGAGTACCTTAAACAGCGTGTCACCTCATTGCGTGCAGTAAGTCCTCATTAATGGCTGATGCCTTCCATGTAGGAAGGTGAAAATCTCATGGGTGAAGAACTTTTGTCCTTTTTCGAAAAGTCTTGGCGTAGTTTTCGTTTCTCTTCGAATGTCCTTGACGGTGCCTTTCGGTACCTCAACAGAAATTGGGTTAAGAGGGAATTCGAAGAAGGTCGGAAAAGTATCGTAGTTGTTTATGCGGTGAGTATGCTTTTATTCTGTTGGAATCCAAGTTTAAAATTCCTTTCCCGTGGCTACCGTAAAAGGACACTCCATAAAATCATAGTTTCATGCCGCCCCCGGCAGAAGAAAAGTTTTAGGATTTTATTTAAATTAATCGCAATAATTTTGCACGTTTTAACCCCTATGCAACTTTTTTCTATAACTGTAGATTTTTTTGCAGTTGACTACAGTGTTTTAGTAATTTATTCAGCTATTTTGTTTCATGGACTGGGAACCAAGTTGCATTACAAATAATAGATTATAGACCATCGGATGAGCTTAACTAAAATATATTTGGTATCGCTCACCCCCACAATAATCTGCGCGTTTAAACGTTTTACAGATACTCTTCTAAACCGTTACTAAAATTTTAAGGCCTGACCACTGCTTTTGCTAGTGATGGCTGCTAATTTCAAGCGCTGTGCTAGATTACGATTTTCTTTCCATGACCAAGCCCGTGCATTTCAGGACTTAACATCTTGTCCACCGCCAGCCTATAATAATGAATGTTCCTTCGAAGTTTGCGTCATAAATTTGTTGTACCGTATTTCTGTTGACCTTTCAAGGTAGGAAGCACCACCTTTTACACTCTTTGTTTCTGAAATGACTCGGATTCAGCCATTTGATCCCTTAGCTTAGAGCTCGTAAAGGTTGATTTGACATATGTGGCTATACACCACGTGGCTGGAAGCTGAACTACAGCCAGGCAGGTTCTTTGGCTTTGCAGCTTACCACTCTTTCACGTTTACTCTCATTGATATTTGCTACTCCAACTTCCCATCTTTTACTTCTTTCCATCAGCTTGCCCTTATGATTTGGAGGGACATAATGTTGAAACCCTTTAGTCAAGCCCTCATTTCTGCGATTTTTCGTGAGATTGAGAAGGAAAGACACGGTGAGACTGTAGCTACCCAGAGACTCCAGGCAATCATCGAGTGCCTTGTGGAATTACGTGTCACTACTGAGCAGTATCCATCACACAATATGCAGATGTCGGGCCCCCTTCAGCAGGGTCTTCTCATACAACAACCTCGTTCGCCGCTCCCTGGACAGTTAGATGCGGTAAGTCATCTCCATACTTCGCTGCTTTTAACAACCGTGGGGATATATAGGTAGTTTTTTCTACTTAGAATATTGGTGTTTTTTTTCAATTTAACTTGGTATTCACCCAGAGCAATCATTTCGCTACTTTGAGACAGGAACGTAAAATTACTGTTATTTTTTGTCACAAGTGGCAATTAGAAGGTCGACCTGAAATTCTTATAATGCAAAACATCACCACACATTTAGCAAAAACCTCAGTATAGAACCAAGTGTGTATGAGTAGAAGCAGAAAGGCAGGATGATCAAGGGGGATTTTCGTGGAAAGAGAAACTCACAGGCATCCTAACGGATTAATGATAGAGGTTTTAGATACCGAAACGCCGCACGGGTACCAGTTTTTGATATTTCAAACTATTAATTAGGCTGGCAAGTCTAACTTCCGGCTAGCAACGAAATTGAATTTATTTGCTTTTTCCTATTTTTTCTCTTGACGCCTTGTTTTTTGTTATACGTGAGCCATTCTTTGGCAAACAACCTTGAACATCCTTGCATACTGAAGTCTATGCAAACTTGAACCTTGCATACTGTAGTCTATGCAAACTTTTTGTCTAATCAATCGCATAAAAGCTACCTTTATGATGCATTTTGGCGATACATAGGTGTTTTTCGGCTTTGGATAAATGGAGCAGTTAACCCCAAAAGACCAATTATTTAATCGTCGTAGTTCTATGGCACGAGCCTTCCCATCGTATAAAATATTTTGACTGATGTTAAATTTTAAAACCACCCCTTTCCTTTTCAAGCCACTAACTCATTTGCGTTGGCCTTTATGGAGACTGACTAAAGCTAAATCAGTTGGTTATATCATAAGATTAACTTAACTGTTAATTACACTAATGTTTTTGTCTCGTCGAATGATCATAACTATCGCCATCGCATCGCACTCCAAAATTTTCAGTTTTTTTCAGTAATGACTGCATTAAGCGCTTCGTTAAATCTGCGCTTTATTGCCAAACAGATTACTTCTACCTCGTCACCAACCAACGGCAATATCTTAAAGTAATTTCCACTCGTAGCGCATTCTGCATTTGGTTTTGGTTAATCGCACCCTCTAAGGTAAGTTGGGTGGGAATTTCTGGCTCACGCTGCACCGCACTGAAAGCGTTCATCGCAGCTTAATTGGGGTCTCGGAGCAAAGTACCCCCGTGTTTCAGTATTTTCGGTTGGGTACAGACGACCAATCACAAGTTACAGAGCATCCAAGTAAACACCATCCGAGCTAGGCCCACAAATGACAGTTTGACCGTTGTTGCCGACGATGTCCATTGTTTGCCCCACGGAGTGGTGGGCGTAGGAAAGGTGACATGTGCGCGATTTAGTTTATAGTGATAGTAGACTTGCGCCGCACCTACCACACTTCCTTCTCCTCACCCAATTGGGTCCGGTGTCATTACAGAGTCAAAAAGACAGAAGGGTGATTGGGCACAGGTGGCTGGCGTGGCTGAGCCTGCACCTAGGCGTGCCACCACACCTCCCATTGGTCTTTGTTTTGGGTGTGCATCCAAAATAACATATGCCGTACCACATGCTGCCCCGCGTGTTTGTCCAGTGCACTGAATTCTGTAGGTTATCATAAATGGACGCCAAAAGTGTGGCGTCGTTAACGTACCCGATTCGGTAACCCTGCATGTTGGTAAACATTATATTACCAACACTTTTTAAAGATCCTCCGCCACGAGGACTCGCGTGTACTCTGCATCTGTCCGGTCTGTACTTGTCTACTGTTGTGGACGTTGGGCTGTGCGCGTGGAAGATGGGTGAACAATGGAGACATTTAACCACTGCTTGAGAACCACCTCTCTATTGAAGTACACCGACTTCGTCTCAAATGAGACAGTCTGCACATGCTGCGACAATGTCGACGAATATTCCGAGCCATCCAAGTAAAAGACAGCTGAGGTGGTTTGGACACGTTCTTCGTCGTCAACTTCACAATCTCAGTGTTATTGCTCTCGATCCAGCACAATTGCTTAATTGGCGGCATCGAAGTAGTGGTCAACTCAAAGCCTGATCTGAAGTAGTTTGCCAAGACATCGGGGTGGTAATTCGGCCTCTAGTATTTGGTCTCCTTCGTTGGCGAAGAGGATGATGTCCATATATGCTGTCGTGGATCTAATGCTTGGAGAGGTATAGTTCCTGGTATCGTCGAGGCCAATAGATCAGGCATGTTCGCATCCATACCAAGTACAAATCTTAACGCTGTATTGGGATTGGTGCATGTTAATTCAAAAGACGACTTGGCGAGCATACGCACTGCCAGTACAGTTATAGGGAAACGTTCAAACGTAGTATAAATTTAAAACATGAAATCGATAATATTCGTCCGTTTGTGTGGATGGATGTGAGGATGATAAGAAACAGTGTGATAAGAAACAGTATGGCAAGCGCCAGTGAGTGTTTGGTAGAGCCGTTCCATGGGAAGGAGGAGGACAGATATGGCGAGGGAGAATGCATGCAGTTAAGCGGCCGTTGGCCAAACTAAGTGCGGAGCTTGTACGAGGTTCTTTTGTCCGCACAAGACCGGCTTCTTCAACCTAATGGCAGTCGCTTCTGCTGCTGCTAGTAGACGTTCACCCAGTAGCTTGGGGTAGTTTGGTGGGACCTTATAAATTACACGGAAAGCTTCGCCGGGGTCCACACTATGCCCGGTGTCAACAAGATGTGCAAGGATGGCGCTTTTTATGCTCTTGATTTCCCCTTTCTTCAGCCATGCTGGGAGGTGTTCTCTTATTTTTTTGGATAGGCGCCGACTCGTGCGACAAATATAACCTGCTCCACAGGAGCAAGTAAATGAGTAAATGCACACGGAGGTGGTCTGAACCGGCAATCTATCCTTACCTTCGCCTCGTAAAAGAGGGTTTGTTGAGAACACTATCTGAAGTTTCGCTGCTGGGAAAGTTTGTGTAACGGCTTAGTTAAGGCGTCTTTTCAGGATTTCCATAGCCGCATCCCCTTGAAAAGGCACTTTGAGAAATAAAGTTTTCTTTTCCATGTTAATTCGATCAAGGTAAATATTAACCATCCTTATCCTCCATCTCTGATGCAATCTCTAATTCAAACTGAATTAGCTGCATCTTTTGGTGCCATAGTTAACGTATCTGCTTAGTGTCGAGAAAAATTCATAGTTGTGAACCCACTTTAACAATTTTTTAATTATGTGGATTAGCAGTAAGTTAACTGCCTTTGACTGAGCATTGGATTGTTTCTGTGTAGCCTGTTCGCTCAATTTTAGGCGAAGCGGGAAAGTCAAACCACCTGTTGTAGACACTGTTTATTCACCGGATAGCTAATGTCTTTGTGAATTTCAAAACATCTACTGCACACCCACGTAGCATCACAACTTAACGGAATTCGGACGCCTTAAAACTTACTTTGCTAGTCCCTTAGTTTGACTGTAGAAGTTGGTATACTATACGATGGTTCGACGGTCAATTTTGACAAGGTCCACCGTACGCTCCACAGTAGGGTGCTGCACGTAGGGTGACTTGCGCGTGATTTTGTTTTAAAGTGATAGTAGACTTGCGCTGCATCTACCGCATTCTCTCCTCCTCCTCTCACCTGTCAAGACGAAGTCAAGAAGGCCGGAGATGGGAGAGAGCGCAAGTGTGGCGCGGTCGGGGCTCCTAGGCCCTAGGCGTGCCACCACACCTCCCATGTTCGGCATTTGTTAAGGGAGCGCAACCCGAATAACGCCTGCCGCACCTTGATGTGGTCCCGTGTTGGTCAAATGCATCTACCACGTGGCCCGTTTAGGGGCCAGGTATACTATACATAACTATCGATATAACATAAGCTGCATGAGGACTACTGAAAATGGGTAAGTTAACCTGTAGTGTTGCATATTTTTTTGCCGCATAGGATTAACGATATTTATTGCCTCGTCCAGAGAACTTGGTTCCGCTTTCTATTACACACCATTTTATGGATGAAGGTCAGTCAGGTTGTTATTCCTAACTTACGAAGCCTGTAGATGGGGATCGGCAAATTTGCTGCTTTGAGTCGGGTGGAAGTGTCAGTCGGTGCCGTATCATACGTCTTCCTCGAAGTAGACCTTCATTTTTCGTAATAGTTTATTTTTATTTCTCTCCGAAGTGCCCGCCAGGCTCGCAATACCCAGGCCCTTTGCTGCCCCCATCGCCGAATCCCCTCGATCCTTACTCCGGTTCTGAGTGTAAGGGAGGCCTCACCATTTACCAGGACCACTTTGAACGTCCATTTCTTCTCGAGACCAAACGTTTCTATATGCTGGAGAGTACACAGCTTCTTCAAACCAGCAGTGTCATGGACTACCTCAAACGTGTAAGCTTCACCTATTTATACTCCAAAATTTTTTGTTGCTTTTGAATTTCTACATTTAACCTATTTATTATTTACTTGCCTCTCGGCCTACTGTGCTCAGGCCACGTTAAATGCCTGCATCGGAGGGAAAATGTGCCTTTGCCTTTAACCCCTATACCTTCAGGCAGTAGTACTTTTTTCGGCGACTTTGGCTCTCCGAAGCCATCGTAAAAGACTGAATAAACGTTTTTATTTTGAAATTAAGTAACTTTTTGGTCCGAATTCTCTAAGATAACGCTGGCAGGAAATACGAGTTCCCTACTTTTTGACCAGCAGTTGTCGCGTGAGTGGGACCAGTAGACTTTTTCACTAGTAACAAAAATGAAGAAAGGAATAAAGGTCATTTTGAATTAAAGAAGTCATCTGCGTTGTCTCAGAAGTTTTTCCGTGCAAATAAAGAAGAAAAAACTCGCGACTCCGTTTCAAAATCCCGCCGATGACGAACAGTTTTCTCTGAGATTTGCGGTTTATCCGGTAAATTCTGTTTTCCTATGGTGTCAAATAAACACGCTATGGCACGACACATGCCCGGCTATCTCCAATCCAGTCTTCTTAATTAAGTCTTGCCACTTCTGTATGAGGCGAGCGCGTTCGATGTCGCGCACATTTCCTCTCCATTTCACTTGCAGTGCCCTTACATGGTTACGTCATAGCAGTCATTGTTTGGAAGGTCCTAACTTGCCAAGGTACCCTGTTCCATGCGACCGATAGCCAGGCAGCGATTGTTCCTTTTTAAGGGGGTTGTCTACAACAATTTTTGTACATATAAGTAATATATTGTGAAGCCTTGCTTGTTGAGCGCGAAAAGTCAGCTTATGTGTGACAGGCGAGAGCCTTTAGCGAACTGACTTCTTGCGTGCGTTGTCTGATCTCAGTTGCAGTCATTTTAACCACATCCTAACACAAGAACGGTACAAATGAAAAGAGCGAGTGTAGCTGATGCAGCATGTCTTTTCTTTTTTGTCCACCCTACGCCCGAATCCCCACTACACGAATAACACAGAATGTTGTCTAACTGGGCGTCGAATGATAGTATGTTTTTATGTGCGTGTTGTAGCATCAAACATTAGTCCCCCGAAATTCCGAGCCTATATGTTAGGACGAATGTGAGGTTTCGAGTGCAACCTACTTTTGCTAAGAAGAGACTACTAAGAGGTCGACAACAAGCCATCTTTTTAAGCCGATTCCGACTTGCACGTACGTACTTGTTTTGCACACTTATGATTGCCTTTTTCAGGTTGAAGTGCGTCTAAAGGAGGAGCGGAACCGTGTTCAAACTTACCTGCACATTAGCACACAGGTAGGTCTGTTGAAAACCTGTGAGCAGAGCCTGATCGGGGACCACATGGATCGTCTTATTGCCGAGTTTCCCAACCTTCTGCAAGAGGAGCGCATGGATGGTAAGCCAGTCTTCGCTATTCCCGCCAGAATACCTTGCATTATGCATGTATCTCATTGTATGATTCTTCACTCGTAAGACCATCAAAAGTGAGGGCTACTTCGAAACCTATTTGGGCATTGCTATATGATTTCTGTCCTTGATATTACAACACCACTATTTTTCTCTGAAAATAGACTCTGGCTACCCATTCTAGAATATTTCTACCTTAGCTGTTTGCTCGAAGCCGAAAATTGGGTAGCTTTTGAACAGCTATTGCAAGAACGCGCTCGGTTTCAACTGTCAGCCATTTTTCCGTCACGACAACTCCTCCGCACCCTTTTTACGGCGCGTAAGTCCTATGGCGATGACTTCGCAAATGATTATTCGTTAGGACTCAGCTACTATTTATTGAAGCCCATCGTCTTTCATAATGAAACTGATGCACTGATCGCATCTGATTACAACTTTGAAGAACCAGTAAAATGAGTGAACCGTTCCTGTGTAACGCCCAAGTTCTCCTTGTTATCTTTTGGTGTCAGTTCGTCGGTTCCTTTGGATTTATTCACTGGGTAACCTACTAAGAAGGTCCCCTGGATCGACTGATCATGTTGACCGTCAGCCATAATTAGACACAATCCAAGCAGTTGAATATTGGATAGCTATTAAATGAGACAGTTTATTACATATAGTAACGGTGATATATGCAGCAACGGAAAAAGAGAGTACAGAGTATGTGGTAGATCCTTGACTGGAATCGGTCACGAAAATATCTCACGGACAGCGAGTTCCGGGTCAATAACGGGATAAACCAAAGGCAGTTTAGCGCTGGAAGCAACTACGGGGAGTGGGGCACAGTCTATAGCGTTTTTCCTGAAAAACCACAAAGAACGCTACCTACAACACTGTTTTTGTAACCGGAAACACACTTTTGTCTAAAACATGGCAAGGATCAATTCACTTCTGTTGAATCACACCTACAAATCGAAAGGAGGACTGTAAACCAGCGTTTGTAACTGCCTTGCTAACATTTAATGGAATATTGTCAGGCTAAACCTTCTTCGTAGACGTTTGGTTTTTTACTGAAAATAATCGGATTGTCATTTTCACTAATCAGTACTCTTTTTGCTGAATTGCATATGGACCGCCACCTCGGATGTTTTTCATACCTCGTACAGTGTGATCGAAAAGGAGAAAACTAATATACGGGTGATAGCATACGATTATTTTTCATTGCGACGGCTCCACATCTTTTGCTGCAGGAGTTGGCTAATAATACTAGGTCATTCTAGTGCATTACAGGGCGTCTAGTTTTTATCGTTTCTCAAGGGCCACCTGGATTTCATAATATCCGTGAAATCATGATGATGAGGTGGTACGAACAGCTAAGCATTCGGGAACTCCAACGCTAATGTGCCAAGTGAATGGTCTCACACAGGCGAACAACCTCGTTATGGCTGCAAGAATTTTGGCCCAGTATCCAGAAAGTTAAGTTGGCTCACCTGAACTATAAGCATACGCCTTCTCAGATGACTGACTGGTTTGGCCCTCTTCACGCCCTCTAATCCAGTGGTAGCCACTGGAGTTAGCATTAACGAGTGTCGGTAAAC
This sequence comes from Schistocephalus solidus, assembly GCA_017591395.1. NCBI lineage: Eukaryota > Metazoa > Platyhelminthes > Cestoda > Diphyllobothriidea > Diphyllobothriidae > Schistocephalus > Schistocephalus solidus. Next base: position 59,174 of record WEDG01005259.1, read on the forward strand.
TGACGATAACGACAAGCAGCCTGCTTCATCTACATTGTTACCAGTCGAAAAGTCCACCGTTATTAAATTAGGAAGTTGGATGGGTCATGGTTGTGAGAAGAAATGTAAATTATTCGGTGGTCACCGCGAAGATACCTGCGGTTGTCTAAAAAATTCATTTTTAATTGTTAACTATTAAAAACTCCTGTTTTGAGCAGTGAACAGAAACGTTATCTTATATAAGTACGGTTCCATTTCGCGTCGATGAGTGTCACTATAATAACGGAAGCATCGTTTTCGATGTCGATGCACACCTTTTGATTGATAATTCCGCTTCTTGTTTGTGACGTTCGCTGCCCTCTGAATTCGATAGCCATCAAAACCGTCAGGCGTCGACAACTTTTGACAGTGGGGAAACTTGAAGCTTTTTTTCCGGTATGAAGTTAAAGCAAGCGAGTAGAGCAGGATGTATTGGACCCAACAAATTGTGTGACAGCTTTTTCCACCCATAACTCCCTGGGTCCCCATCCTAGGTATGTTCAAAAGTAAAACCTCGGCCTAGAAGTAGATTTCCTTTCAGTTTGCAAGTTGGCGACTAACGCAAGTTCCCTGCTGTATAGTCGGCATGGTCGTGGTGTTGTTATGTGGATAATGGCCGAATTCCCTCTTACATTTTGAAATCCTGCACGGAGACCATTGAAAAATGTTCTCTGTGAATAGAATTTTACTGCACCGACACACGGTGTGGAAAAGCAAAGGTGGCAGCACGTCGCGGATTCCTCCCTACGTATTCGTTTGCGCATTTTACTTCTCAGTACTGAAAAGAAAATGATTATCAACAAACCTTATCTCTGTGTTCTATCGCACAGATAGCATAAGCGGGCAACTCAGATTTTTTTACGTGCAAGCCTACCTTTACCTAATTTCCGTGGACGTAAAGTCAAATTTGCTGGTTCCAGGCGGTGCACTGTAACCTTTCTCGCTTGCGTTGGTGCGCTTTCACAGCGGAGCGTGCACGCGCGCGCAAACATTTGATCTTGGCCTGGGACGCTTGGTGACATCGAAGATTTCCTAAAAGCGGGAAAACATAGGTTTCTTTGCAGTAGCGCGTTGCTGCTTACGTATGTAAATTAACACCACCTAACAGAATATTAAACGAATATAAGAGTTTCATAATCCTCCAGTCCGATAGTCGCACAATGAAATTCAGCCCGATGGAATAGAGCTTCTTTCATTGCGTCGAAAGTACGCACACCTTTTGCAACTTTTCGCATTTTTTGAAGATTTCATAAACAATCTTTACATTATCAATTTGTGTGCTCATACAATGGTACTTACTAGAAACTTCACTTCCTATTGTGGTTTTCAGAGGTAAAATACACAGCAACAACTTTCGCATAAAATCTGAACTCGAGCTTCAAATTGAATCATAGGTTTGTTATTATATGCACACTGAAGCAATTAGTCAAGTGACTAACAAAACGATCAGTGACGTCCGTTTTGATAAACAAAAAGACTGGGAAGCACACAGGCATTATTCCGTTCACTGTTGTACCGATTAACAAACCGCCATCATGGAGGCGGCCCATTGAGTAAACACTTTTTTGTGAACAACAGCCAGTGGCACACCTAAACTTTGCAGATCCAATTGCCTAAGATAAGGCAAATTTATGCCAATAATACAATTGAAAATGAGCATTGATAAAATGCGAGATTCATAGGGAGATATTTGCGAAATACGTAAAATGTTTCAATAGCTGTGTAGCTACATATGGCGTGATGGAAACCAGTGTATAGATCTAGGCTGGGCGCTGGAAATTAACAAATTAGTTGCTTTTAACTGTAGCATCCTTTCAGGGCACGTGAAGCAGTTGGACGTGTTCAGGAATTTAAAGTTCGTTTAGTGATCGAAACTGTTCATTTAGCTAAAATTTGCCGACAAAGAAAAGAGAGACTGGAATGGCCATTTCTGGCTCATTAGCCCTCATCAGCCAGTCATACCTAGTCTCAGGTGGTGCACCGTCCGAGGCTCGAACCCGCGACCTGTTGATCAGGAAATACACGCTCTCACCTCTGGTGTTGCACCACCTAGCGTTGCGTATGACTGGTTACTGAGCCAGAAATAGCCATTCCCGTCTCCCTCGTTTTTGCTGGTAATGTTCTATGCCTATGATACTGGCCACTGTGCAGCTGTCGGTAAGGCTCGAGTGTGAGCCCCCAGGCAGAACGGGACGAGTGAGTTCCGTTAGCGATCGGTGAACGTTAATAAACGAATAGCATAAATCCATTTACTTCGGTTGCCAAATTCCACGAGTTACCTCACCTACCTTATACTTCTTTGCGATAAAGGCCGTAGAAACTACTAGTCTACTAAAGAAAAGTACGGAAAATAATTTATCCCTCATTTAAAACCCCTAACGTCTCACGCATGCAAAATTATTTTTTTGCATTCGTCCTCAAGAATGATCATTTCATAGAATGCAACTTCCGCATCCGCATAACATCAGCAGTCAAAAGTTTACTTAAAGCCGCCATCCTTACTCATGCTGTCGGTTTTATACTGTTGCGCCATTCTATTAATGTTTCTTGGTCATGCTGATTCACTTATAATTCACTCCGCCATTCATCGATGCAGTTTTCTAGCTATTTCATAAATGTTGACGGGACTTGTGAACTTGCCGTATACTACCATCAGCTTAGTTGATCAGGTCCAGGATCTTCCTGTTTTGCCGCTCTTTGTTATAGACATCGCACGCATGTATCGGCTAGTAGGTCGTTTTCCCGAAGGCAAGGATCGCCTCGTCGAGATGACGGAGAAGCACGTTGAAGAGAGGGGTTCTTCGGCTCTCCGTCAAGTCTGCCAGACGGCTGTCAACGTGAGTGTATCCTAATCGCTGCATGTTATACAGATGTATTCATGAAAATATACTGCCTTTTAAGAAACCTTACTGCCAGAAAGCTGTTAAATTACTAGGGATTTCCTGAACAGTTTTAAGTAATAAAAACGGCCATTTTCGGTAATTTTGCTCGTTTCTTGGTGCTTAGCTTTTCTGTGACGGTTTTCTCTTATCCGGCTCACATTTTACATCCTATCTGAAAAGGCATTTGACTTACTTCCTTTTTGTCGTCTTAGCGGACCCTTGTCTCTTAATTTCTCGCCCCCAAGTCTTAAGCATGCAGCTTCAGTTATGTCGAAGGCGCATTCTTGTTTCAAATTCTTTGTCTCGCGAATTTAAAACTTTCTCCCCACCGTACATATTTGTGTTCTTGTTAGTTCGCTTGGCTGCGAGTAAAAATTCGCCATTTTATTGATCATGTTCAATGGACAATTCTATGGAACGTGTTTGCTATTTCTGGGGGTTTACTGTCTAAAAGGAAGAAAAGATTGGGCACCTAAATATTAGTTATATTTTTCGGAGTTCTCGGTTCCTGTAGGAGTCAGCTTATACCAGCCACGTGCTCTATCGGTCGGTGACGAGGCCGCGTCATTAGACAGTGAGAGCTCAACGCTGGACTGGCAAGAGGCGAGTGGCTATGCCAAGTGATCAGCCGTCCAGAACTGCCATGTAGAGGTGGGGCCTATATAATAGCAGGGTTCTGGTAGCACTACCGAATAAAAAACTCCAGGTTTCTCACCTGACCTTGATTTGTCCTTGATTCACATGAATCTTTACCAGAGGTTGCTTTGGGTAGCTGGGCGATAACTATACCAAGCCTTTCGCATTGCGTCCTATCGTAACACTTACTTTTCCCGATCGATCATTATCACGGTCGTCTGAGCCACTTCCACCTAGTTCCATTCTCGTCTCTCGTTATCGTCCTCCTCCCCCTCACGTGACGTCTTCGAACAGCTGACTGGCCTAACCCACGGTCAGCTGACGCGCTTGCCGTCTATCAACAGTACCATGCACGCACCGTTTGCGGGTTTGCGTTTTTTGCCGTCTACACGCCGCGTTCAGCATTATTGCTTTCAGTGATCTTCGTACATATGTTCGTTCGTGCGTGTGTGTATGTGCGTATCTTCCTTCACTTTTTGCGCGCTCAGCGAACTTGGTCAGCAGAATTGGGCTCTTTTTGCAACAAGGTACTCACGATAATATATTTCCGCCCACTACTCTCGTTAACTTCCCGCGTCAAAACAACTGTGTGCGGTTTTCACCAAAGCGACTGTAGAACTTCTAAGAGCACATAGTGTTCTATGCGAAATCGAAATTTGAGCTTTTTTCGAACGTCCGATTTCAAGATCACTCAGTTCTGTTACTCATGCCCTTATGGCGCTCTCATAGACATGAAGTCTAAACCGCCCTTTATCTTTGCAGACGGTGCGAGAACCAGGTCGTGTGTGTGGTATTCGTAGACCGACTGTTAAGATTTTTTAGCTACTGCTTCCGAGTCCACTTCTGCTTGTTTAGATACTACCTCATCCTCAGAGCTAGGTAGGTTAGGGAGAAAAGAGTGCGGTGCCTACTGCGCAAGTCTGCCTCATTATAAACTAATTTCGCTCACCGTGCTGTGGACATCTTCACGTGCGACGGTCGTACTGTCGATGATTTAGGTTGCAAGTCCTTCCCTTTCACCTCGGAGCTCTTGCCTAGGGTTCACTCAGGTGGCTTCTTAGTGATGAACAAACAACAATGCATCGGTATAGCCTACGCTATCGAAGGTAGAATTATCGGGTCTTTGGTCCTGGTGCCATATGCATGTGTCCTCTGCTATTGCACTCATGCATGAACTGTATTTGTTGGGCTTTATCTTTCGAAATAAAAGGTGACGGAAAAGTCGTTTTGCGGGCCTAAATGCTGCGAACTCGTAAATGCAGAAATTTCATAGGGCTGGAAATGTTGCAGCACAGCACCCGGAGAATGCCGGAACATCTGAGCTCGAATTTCCGCAGGACTAATTTCAAGATCAGTGCAATGATATGCACCAGCAGACAGCTGTTGCGAACAACTTCTGCAGAACAATTTCTGCGTCGCTAGTTTGTTACATTGTATAAACTGCTTTCCACGCCACTTTTTTGGTGTGAGATGGAATTAAATGAAATTATGCTGTGTGACCACGTCATGTGTGTGTGTGTGTGTGTGTGTGTGTGTTTGCCCCCTAAATGGACCACGTGGTAGATGCGTTGGACCAACACGGGGGCCACACTAGTGCACGGCAGGCGTTATTCGGGTTGCGCTCCCATAAGAAATGCCGAACATGGAGGTGTGGTGGCACGCCTAGGGGCGGCTAGGACTTAGGGACCCCGGCCGCGCCAGCCACCTGCGTCCTCTCCCGCCTCCGGTCTTCTTGACTCTGTCTTGACACCGGGCTCAGGTGGGGGAGGAGGAGAGAGTGCTGTAGATGCAGCGCAAGTCTAGTATCACTTTAAACTAAATCACGCGCAAGTCACCGTCCCTGATCCTCTTTCCCATGGAGCACACGGTAGACATCGCCGGACTACGACAGTCGAACTGTCGTGTGTGTGTGCCCCCTAAACGGGCCACGTGGTCGATGCGTTGGACCAACACGGGGGCCACATCAGGGCATGGCATTCGTTATTCGGGTTGCGCTCCCATAAGAAATGCCGAACATGGAGGTGTGGTGGCACGCCTAGGGGCGGCTAGGACTTAGGGACCCCGGCCGCGCCAGCCACCTGCGTCCTCTCCCGCCTCCGGTCTTCTTGACTCTGTCTTGACACCGGGCATAGGTGGGGGAGGAGGAGAGAGTGCGGTAGATGGTGCGCAAGTTTACTATAACTTTGAACTAAATCACGCGCAAGATACCGTTCCTGCACCACCCTTCCGTGGAGCATACAGTGGACGTCGTCGAAATCGATGGTTGAACTGTCGTCCGGTGCTGTGTGTGTCTCCACACCCGGTATGTCTGACTTCCGAACTTCCCACCTCCCCACCTCAAAAGGTCCTACGGTGGGGGCGACAGCAACCCGTAGGTGGCCCAGGCTAACTCGGGTTGCTCTCCCACTGAAACAAAACCGTGTCCAATAGTGAGTTTGGCAGCCGTCTGGGATGTCCAAGCAGCTCTATTTAGGGACAGCACTGCTTGCCTCCTCGCGTAAGAAGGGGCTAGAAAAGGTGCCCTAAAAATGCTGGGTCTCACGTCTTCTGCAGCCGGCCGCGGCTCGCAGATCGCAAAATATGCGGTCGTAAAACTCAAACAAACAACATAGCCCCCGTCCCCACCCCCCGCCCCATTCCCTCCGGGCTGGTCGGGTGAGTCCGCTCACACTAGCAGCCTGGAATGTTCGTTACCTTTTATACAATCCTAGGAGCAACCGGCCGGAATGGGTGACGACACTAGTCGCTGGGGACCTAGCGCGCTACAAGGTGGACATTGCTGCTCTTAGCGAGACCCGATTTTCTAAACAGGGTCAGCTGTAGGAGGTGGTGCCGGCTACACCTTCTTCTGGAGCAGCCGGCCAAAGGCAGAGTGACGTGACGCTGGTGTCGACTTTGCCATCCGGAACGACGTCGTGGGACGTCTGCTCTGTCTGTCACAGGGTATCAATGATCGCCTGGTGAGCCGCCGCCTGCCTCTTCGGGGAGACAAGTTCGCCACCATCATCAGCGCCCACGCTCCCCCAATGGCGAGCTCAGATTCGGCGAAGGACGAATTCTACGAGGACCTGCACGCCCTGCTGGCGACTGTGCCGAAGGTGGACAAGTTAATTGTCCTTGGTGACTTCAACGCCCGCGTCGGGACAGATCACACTGCCTGGCAGGGAGTGCTGGGTCCCCACGGTCTCGGTAGCTGTAACGATAACGGCATCCTTTTTCTGGGAACCTGTGCGTAACACCGTCTACTGCTGACCATTACCTTCTGCCTTCCGTCGCGGGAGAAGGCCATGTGGATGCACCCTCGGTCACGGCGCTGGCAGTTGCTGGACTATGTTCTCGCCCGTAGGCGAGACCGACAGGACGTGCTGGTAACCAAGGTGATCCGCGATGCCAATGGTTGGACGAATCACCGTCTGGTCATCTCCAAGATAAGGCTCTCACTTCAACCCTGATGGAGGCCCCAAGGTAAGCGACCGCCAGATAAGTTAAATACTCTTTTGTTAAATTTGTCTGCTCACTGCTTTAGCAACCAAATAACCCAGAAACTGGAGGAACTGCATGCTCCAGATAATAACGCCATCGTGGAGGCTCGGTATTTCAAAGACGCGACCATCGTCCATCTCTACAAGCAGAAGGGAACCGCCAACTCTGTGGTAACCATAGAGGCCTCTCGTTGCTCAACATTGCCGAGAAGATCTTCGTCCGTATCCTTCTCAATCGTCCGAACGGTCACCTAGAGCAGGGACGGCTCCTGGAAAGCCAATGTAGATTCCGCCAACACCGCGGAATAACCCACATAATCTTTGCCGCCCGCCAGCTACAAGAGAAGTGCCAGAAGATGTGAACTCACCTTTACACTACCTTCGTGGATCTGACGAAAGCCTTTGACACGGTGAATCGCGACGGTCTGTGGAACGTCATGCAGAAATTCGGCTGTCCTGTGCGGTTCACACACATGGTGCATCAGCTTCATGATGGGATGACGGCGCGCGTCACTGACAACGGGACGGTATCCGAAACATTCGCAGTGACCAACGGAGTGAAGCAGGGCTGCGTATTGGCTCCCACCCTGTTCAGCCTCATGTTCTCCGTTATGCTGATGGTCGCCTACCGTGATGCGCAGTCTGGGATCCATATCGCCTACAGAACTGACGGACACCTTCTCAACAGTCGGCGTATGCAGGCCTAATCGCGTGTGTCTACGGCTACAGTCCATGACTTGCTCTTCGCGGACGACTGCGCCCTTAAAACCGTGACGTAGGAGGACATGCAAAGGAGTATGGACCTCTTCGCCGCAGGCTGCGCCAATTTTGGATTAACAATCATTACAGCCAAAACGGTTGTCATGCACCAGCCGCCACCCAGCGCGAAATACAATGCTCCCCGAATCAATGCTAACGGCGCTCAACTCAAATATGTGGAAACCTTTGCTTATCTCGGGAGCACGCTGTCATGCAACACGAGAATCGATGATGAGGTTGCCCAAGGGATCTCCAAAGTCTGTCATACCTTCGGTCGACTGCAGGCCTCTGTGTGGAATCGCCGCGGTATTCACCTGAACACCAAACCGAAGATGTACAAGGCTGTCGTCTTAACGAAACCCCTTTTTGGAGCAGAGACCTGGACCGTCCACTCGAACCAAGCCAGGTAGCTGAATTACTTTCATCTCAGCTGCCTCCGCAGATTACTGAGATGGTAAGACAGGATCCCGGATACGGAAGTCCTGAAGCAGACCGGAATCTTCAGCATCCACGCCATGCTGAAGCAAGTACAACTGCGATGGAGTGGCCACCTGGTGAGAATGGACGACGAGCGACTACCAAAGCGACTTTTCTACGGAGATGTCGCTATGGGTGCTCGCCGACAGGGAGGTCAAATATGACGTTACAAGGACACTTTGATGAAATCTCTAGAGCAACTGCAAATCCACCCGGTGACCTGGGAGGACCTCGCCCAGGATAAACTGGCAAGGAGGGGATCCGTGAAGACTGGTTTAGCAATATATGAGGCCAACCGAATCGCCACCGCTAAGGCCAAACGGGCGGCTCGCAAGTCACAAGCATCGCTGATCAACACCGCCAATGCCCAAGCCCTGCCAACGTGCCCACGCTGTCAACACACATTCCGCGTGTGAATCGGCCTGGTCGGACATCTTCGAACTCAATGCATCAACAATCCCACAACATCAACTTCTGCCACACCTGCCTCAGACGCACGACGACGACCACCCCAACAACTGATAACAACTTTATCGATGCCCCGCCGCCCACGATCACTGACACCACCCTTCCTGCTTCACTCCCTGCGCCGATCACGGCGACGAACACCACTTGCCCCACTGCCACTTCAGTAGCTACCTCCGCCTACCTGCCACCTGCTCCTGCCAACACCACCACCGCCCGCAGTAACAGCGATGGGGATTCGGTACTAACCTGTCCTCATTTCGATCGCACATTCACCTTAGACATCGGCCTGTTCTGTCACTTGTAAATCCATCACACAGAGACTAGCGAACTAGTGCCTGGAGCACCAACACAAAACAGAGACCGCCGCTTCCAATGCCCTTACTGCCCACACACATTTACTCATCACATGGGCCTGATAGGTCACATGCGCATCCACGAAAGCGGAATCCACCGCGATGCCAGCACATCTTGCGCACCCATCAACACTTCCTATATTCCTCCTAGGAGCTCGACTACCAGTACTCGTAGCAGAGGCCCCGCGGACTCAGCACCTCCCGACCCATCTTGTCCTCCTTGTCACCGCACCTGCACATCACGCATTGGCCTGGTCAGTCACTTGCGAATATATCGCACAAAGACCGGCGAACCAGTGGCAGGAGCACCAACATACACCCGGCTCAACTGTCCGCATTGCCAACGCACATTCACACACCGCCGGGTCCTATTAGGTCACATGCGTCTCCATGAAAACCTGCGCTAGAACATCGCCGGCTATACCAAAGCACTACATCTCTCTTCATCAACCTCTGCACCTCACATGATCACACGTAACACCACAGAATACATGCTTTCAGTCTGCATAGCTGATTAAAAGGCAAGTATGATCCTCGGCTCTTATTCCGTGTGACTCCTCTGTTGCATCTGTGATCTGAGCTCGAGAATATCACAGGCGATAAGCGCCGTGGGTTAGAAGGTTGTCAACTGACAAATAAACTCAGACCTCACAGTCAGTTCAATGTGTGTTACGTGGAGTGTCTGAGTTGTGGTCTGAGAGTCAGGCTGTGATGGCTCCTTCTTAACGTAACCTCTGGCTATCTCACACATGTGAGATGTAAGCCGTTCAAACCCTCTGTTGTGTGAAATCCTGGTGCTTGTGTTTGGGGGCCAGGTCGTGTACGTAGTACGCGTAGACGAGGCCACCAGCAACTGCGCCCCCTTACGCATCAGACATCTGACCGGCTCGAACGTTGGTGTGATTGTGAGGTTGGGGGAGAGAGTGAGGTTGACAGCTCAGCGCATTTTTCTCACTAAACAATCTGACGCGCTTGAACCTATCATGGTGCGCTAAAAGCCGTGACTTGGAAGGTTTCCAACTGATGGGAAAACTCGAACCGCGTGGTCAGCCCAATGTGTATTTTGTGTGGAGTGGCTGACTGACGGACTGATAGTCAGGCTGCAATGGCTCCTTCTTTATATGGCCTTTACGGCAATCCCACTCCGTGGAATCCGAGCCAGGTGTGGTGCTACGCCCAGGGGCGGCTCTGGCCACGCCAGCCACCTGCGCTCTCTTCCCTCTCCGGTCTTCTTGACTCTGTCATGACACCGGACTCAGGTGGGCGTGGTTGAGAGAGTGCGGTAGCTGCAGTGCAGGTCACCGTCCCTACATTACCCTTCCGTGGAGCATACGGTGGACCTCGTCGTATTCGACGGTCGACCTGTCGTGTGTGGCACTCGTGGACCTACTGTTGATCTCTGTCAGATTAACATCAGTTCTATTCTGGACAGCTGGCCGATGCATCGGGAGGCAAGAGAAGTTGATGTTATTTCAGTGGAACCCATCACCACGGTACTTTATTGCATGCCTCAATATAATAAGTCGGATGCGCTTTGAAATTATTACGATGTTTGCTTTTGGAAGGCTGCCAACTTACGGGCAAACCAGTCCTCGTAATTATTAGTGTGTGTTTATGGGATGAATGGCTCGAGGGCTGACAGTCTAGCTCAATGTCTCCTTAATTTGGCCTCCAATGCACTCACGAACGTGAGATCCGAACCGTCCCCCTTCCTGTGTGAAAATCTGGTACAGGTACGGGGCACCAAGATGTGTGTGACAGCCGCATATGGGATGTCATAGCATTATTATCCAGTGCATGCATGCCCATCTCCGGTTGTCTTGACATTGCCTTCTCATCGGAGCCTGTTGGTTGTAAGAGGAGAGGATACTGAACATGCTGCGGAAGTCTGCTCGCAGTATTAATTCCCGTGCAAGTCGCCGTCCTGCGCCCGACACCTGGTGGACATCGTCGCATGTGACTGTCAGCTGTCGGATGTGTACTCCGCGAAACCTTAGCGGAAATCCTGTAATGTAATTTCTTTTAGAAGAGATTACTGAGGTGGAGTTATAATATTAATTTTTCGCCGAATAACATCACCGATAACACCATAGGCGATTGGAATATCCATTTTTTGCTTATGAGCCGTCATCAGCCAGCCATACCTATCTGCAGGTTTGCAACCGCTGAGATTTGGGCCTCGTGTTCTATTGTTTAGAAGTCCAACGATTTAACTACTGAGCGCTAACCGGCGAGTGCCTTTTAACAGTTAATATATCTGGTCGGAAGTACGCGCATTCAAATGTGACTGAAGCATCTTAGGATTCGGCTGCATGATAAATAGTCCCTTCTTACCGAAATCACGCTTCCAGAATTTCAGTTAATGTTGCATGGGGTACGTCACCTGCTGTAGGTAGTCTGCACTTTTGCCGACTATGTATACATAATTTTTGTTTGAACCGTTATGGTGGGCCGTTGAGGATGCGCAAAAACAGACAACGAAAGTTGGCTTAAAGATATCGAATCAGGGAGATAGAGAGAGAGTTGTATGCTATAATTCGGTCGTCCCGGGACCGTCAACTGATGACGGGACTATGTCGCACGAATTTATCAGCCGTTGTTGCTTATAGAAGCGAACAGGCGAGTTCCAGTAAAGCAGTTTCAGAAGAAGATGCGATCGATGGAACAAGAAGTTTATTAACCTGACATTTCGGATTCTCGCTCTAACCCATCCTCAGAGACAGTCACAGTTGCTATTCTAGAATTTTGGTAAATGCCGTCCAGCGGCTGAATTCATTTTATGGGAACCAACTGACTGATACTGATACTGAATGTCTGAAGGCCAGTGGATTGGAACTGGATCCGGCGGCGCAGTTTTGGCGGTTTCTTATTTTGCTCGAGACGGTCAGTTAAGTTAGACTACCTTGGTGATATCGCCCTGCCACTTCGGACCTACAGAATATAGTGTTAGGTAAAAGAAAGCGCTAAATTAACTGATTATCGTTGACGCTGCAAAACCCGATGTATTTTGTACTACATATTTGAAACGGGGAAGGCACGCCTCATAACTACTATCAGCTTGAAGAGGTGGGTATTCGCAAATATGGAGGTGAATAAACGAGTTCCGTGTTCTTTTTGCAAATAAGTTGAACAGGTGACTACTGGACACGTAGTTTTATCTATATCAATACCTTATTGCTGTTGGAAGAACGGTATAAGCACCACTTTGCTTGATTCTAGGCTGTTCTCAGTATTTGTGCTGTGTTTCGATGATATATTTGGGCTTTTTATGATCCACGAAATGGCCATTGGTTCGTTAATGGTTGTGAATTGTGTCTATTTAAAAGAGGAGCGTATGATGGACGCTTCGGCTGTTTCCTTGAGTTAAGTAAACCGAGCTGAATGGGACGTTTCGCACTCATGACGATAACTTGCCGAAGATCTATCAGTTCACCCAAAAGAAATGACTGAGTCATTTTGAGCACGTTCTTTGTCACCATCCCCTAAGTGCCCTGTTGTTGCTCTATCTCGAATACTATCTCCTAACCAAACACGGGAAAGTAGAGGCAGCCCAAAACTGCCCTCAGCCCCGTTGTCGAGATATGGTGGTGGTTATTGAGCGCAGAAAGTTCGTTTAATTTACCAGGTTGTTCACCTAGGATTTTCGCGCAATCACAGGCTGTATCCCCCGCAGTATTAAGACAGACTAGATCCGCACCTGTATCAGCTCCAAGTACGAACGTAAATGTGGATAGCACCGTGCAATTCACTCGTTCTATTGTCAGCTTCTCACAAATTATTTTAATCTTTTAAGTGATGATCCTTGCCCAGCATCACTGTTAAATTGCGCTGCGTCTTCCAGTTTATGATTAAGCACTTACGTATGAGTTAACCGGTAGGTTTGTTTACGTTCTCATCTGCTTCCCTACACTGTCGTGACCTATCTAGATAGCTGTCTAGTGTCATTTCGCAAGTTGGAACATGAATCTCGTCCTCTCTCCTCAATTGTAATGATTTACCAGCTTGCATTCTTTACCTCACCCGGTTATTCCTGTCAGCCCCCATTTTGTTTTCAGTAGGCTTTTATGCCCTTACGGCAGTACTGTTCTAGGTTTATTTTAATTGATTCAATCCCCTTCTTGACTTCTGACCCTATGGTTTGGTGACTGTCTAGGTGTAGTTCCTCTCATTTTCTCTATTCTTTTTATAGAATCCCAAGCTGTTCGTGGATACTATCATTCAAGTTCAGAAGAAGAACCTTGATCTGGTGCTTTCAGGATTTTCTATGGATCCGGCCTTCACAAGGGCTCTGGATAAGGGCTCTGACCGTTTTATCAACCGGAATGCAGTAACTGATCTGGCTGGAAGTCCTCGAAAGGGCCCGGAACTTCTCGCAAAATACGTGGACATGCTGCTAAAAAAGGGGTTGGTTGTCTTCGCCATTTTCGAGTTGTTATCAATTTTTCGAACATTTACTGACCGTTGGTAGCAGTCTTCGCGTACCATTCTTTCCGCCTATGTTTTAAGTTCTCGATCGGCTGGCGTAGCTCGGGTGCAAGAGTTGAACCAAGGGCTTTTTTCCCAATGGCAGTCAGATCTGTGCGCTGTCCCAACAACTGGCTAGTCGGAGAGCTTGCTCTGAAGGTCTTAAAATTTGCGTTTAAATTCCAGAGACGTGAATGCATAGGACGCAAATGCAGCGTCATGTACGACCGCCTTTCAGTGAGGCGGTTGGCTGCAATTCCATACGGAAGTTTGATTCTACATCTGAAAATCACCTTGACTATTAATCCTGCTTTTTATCGAGATTATTTCCCAAAATAGGTACTTTTATCCACCGCGACGAGGCTATGGTCGTTTTCGTATGCCACGTTAATGTTCGGTTCAAATTAGTACAACGCAGGGGTGGCGGAGATGGTAAGGGTTATGACACGGGAATTGGTACCCCTGGGATTTACCGAAAACCACCTTCCAAATTGGGATGGAGGGGTTACTTTTCCCCTATCCAACCTGATTGCCTTTGAGAGGCAATTAAATCTGACTGTCATCATAAGTGGGTCTCGTTAGTGGCATTAAGTACGCGGTCATCAGCGATTAATTCACGCGCTTTGTCTTTGAAGACCTACGTATCGACTTACTTTCAGGCCGCTTGTTCTTTCATTGCAGACTTACTTTCCGAAGTAGTTTGCAACACGTTTCGTCATGGCTAGGGTGCTAGAAGTAGTTTATTTGCCGGTCGTGGGGACCAATCTTCCCTTGCCACAAATTCAGTTAGGCCGGAATCTTATATTTGGCTGCGTATATTTTCTGATTTTCCTCTTGCATCTTTTGACAGTGAGCCTCGTGCATACGTTGCCCCTTTTTGCCCCATATGGGGTTTCGGTTGCCGACGTCACTCTGCCTCCCGGCTAAAGAGGAAAAAAATCAGATAGACCTGCATCGCACATGACCATCGTACCATAATCAAAACTAGAGGTCTCATATTCTGAGGAATAGAGGCAACATTGTAAATGTGCCAAAACGACTTCCAAAAGAAAATTTTATCTACCAATCAGTTGATTTTTGTCATTGAAAGTACATGGCTACTACAACAAAGACCTCGGAGGTTAGCTTTTTAATTTCGTGTAACATAGCATACGTCAGTCAAATGAAGATGTTGCCTTTAGATGCGAGTCATTCCGACCATTTGCAAATATCACATTCGTTAAGAAATAAATACTCTCACAAATCTGAGATCCGAGCAAGCCTCCTTTTTGTTTGAAAACCTGGCACATGCCAGCGGAGACCAGATCATGTGTGTGGCAGGCCTAAACGAGCTGTTTCACCTTGTTAGCCACTGCACTTGAACCCACGTCGGATCGCCTTGGCATTGTTTTGTCATTGGAGCCTGAGGGAGCCTGAGCCTGCTGCGCAAGCAACCACATTTCACTATCGATTAATCCGCAACTCACCATTTTGCGCACGACACGCGGTGGACACCGCCGCTCGCGACTGTCGAACTGTCAGGTGGTGTATTCCATGGAACGTTAGCCGAAATCCTGAACTGTGATTTCAGTTAGAAGGGATTACTTAGGTGAGGTTGTAATATTAATTTACATGCAGCGTTCTTCTAAGATACCTGTGTCACGCTTAGATGCCGGCTTTTGAACGCGCATCCTTCCTGCCCCCAGCGAAAATCACACTTGCTAAAATATATCTACTTGCCTGCTTACTTACGTGAGACGTCTCATGCAAAATGCCGAAATTTACATAAGATTTCTAGTCTTCCGCAAATCGGCACCAACAAGTGGACCGCAGCTTTGCAATAATAATGAAAGACTTTAAGCGAATTGAAAACAGAAAAAAATATAAAAGTAATGATACGTTATTAGGGTGTTTTGACAAATTTATTATGTTGTTTAGAAATAACAACTTCTTTAGAAAAGCCGAAAATTTCGAAAACTTAAAAAATCGCGGTACCCGAGTAAACTTAAGTTTTGAGGGTACAGAAGGTCTTTCCATCCAAAAAGGAGTAAAAGACGGCAGAAGTGGAATAACGTTTATAAATAGTCCTCTAGTGAAACTTGGACTTAAATGTCCGTCAAGAATAAGCGTGATGTCCATGATAGCTTCTGGCAAACAGCTTAAAGTTTGAATGTAGATTCAAACAGGGTTTCACAAGAATTGGTTGTATTATTTTTCCGTTTTCTTTTTTAAATCGAATTATCAGCTGCGATCGTAAACAAACCATTTTGTGTATTTTAAGAGACGACTGGAAGTTGGCGTTAGCGCAGTGGCTGTGACAGAGTTACATAGCCAGCGTGTGCTTACCACACATGACATGGTCCGTAACTCCGCACTCACATCCCCTTCAACGAAAGTGGAGGATCTCGGATCCGATAAGGGCCACATTAGGAGAGAGTCAACTGATTCTGAGTCTCAGTCCTCAGTAGCACCACACCATTATATCAGTCTGCAGCCTTCCAAGTCAGATTTGCTAAAATGTCTTGACACTTCAAAGAAATTAAACAATGAACCCGAGTTGTATCGACCCCACTGTTTCATGCCTCTTACATGCAACAGAACAGCGAGCTCGGCGACGGTTTGAGTGGTTTGGATGAAATAAGATCCATTACTTCGTCCATGTTAATGATGGTTGGTTTGTCTTCGCGAAAAGCACTTTCATGTGGCTTATTTGTACAATTGGCAGCCCCTTCTCTAGATGCCCTACATATTCAGCGGTCCGCTTCCGTTTCAGTATATTTTCAAACAGCTAATGAAAATTAAAAAAGAAATTTGATCTCGTCACTTTATTCTAACTGTCCATTCATGCATACCCCTGTCTTATACTCCGATCGACGTTGGCCGAGTAAACACAAGTAAACGGCGAGAACTTTCTGAACTATTTTATTTCTTTCCTAGCCCGGGGTTCTCGAAGTGACCCTTACTGATTTTATTTACTCCCGCACGTTAATGTATGAATTAAAGGGATAATTGAAAAGAGGTTACACCAGCAAGGGCTCACACTAACTGTCTCAAACCGAGTCCATAATTTTGGTGTGCAATCTAGTGTTTAAACTTTGTCTGTGCAGGTTAACATGGTGACCACTTGCGTAGCAAATTTTACCTTTACACAAAGATGTCAATGGTATCATTCCAGCAAACGTTCACACATGATAAAAGGCAGTTCACATTTGACCCAAAGGGCGAGTATCTCGACAGACTCTAGGAAAACAGTCGCACGACAGTTAGCAAATAGCGCGTTCTAATTGTCGATCTATTGGATTCGTCTCTCTCTCTGAACCCTAGGTCAATAGCTCAAGAAATTACCGGCCAGCAGAGAGGAAGAGAACTTTTCAGGATCGGGTGCGTATAGAGACAGAAACGGTGGTGTTCACCGAACACTCATTTCGCGTTGTCTTTAGCCCAGTCTAACGAGGTAGGTAAAATAGGCCGATCCGGAGCCAATATCTGGAGGCGCAGACAGAAGACTGACAAAGAAGCCTGAAAAATCACTACCCTTGGCAATCTATTAAGTTGAGCTTAAGCAGTGTATTTTGGGGCTAGCATTAAGATCCTCATCTGTAGGGTCACAAAGCTATCAAGCAGAATATGACCGCAGATAACCGGGGAACAGCAGGGGCGATAATGAGAAAACATGTGAAGATACAATGTACATACACAGCTAGAAACTCGAATCCGAATGATCAAAGCATCATTAAAAATTGTATAATCAGGATACCACTACCGAACACTATTTGGTGGAGGTATAATGGGACCGAGGAGTTGATGAGGGCGCGATGCGATCAAACCAGTCCAATGTTTTTGGTAATGTGCGGTGTACTTCCAAACTGAACCTACTTGATTCATAACAGTAATCATTAACCCCCTAGGGCCAGGCGGTCGGTCGTGGAGGCGCTTTCCTGTGAGAAAAATGAGATGCATGCAAGCTAGGAAGATAGAGATAAGAGTTTCGGACTTGATATCGATTGTCGGCACACCGCTCTCGTTCTCTCTTCGTTCGTTCATAATCTGCCCGATGTGTTCACGCTGTGCACTGATATTTTAGGTCATATGATTACGGCACCCAAAGCGCATTATGTGTGAAGTGATACTGAGGCATCCCGTGTACTTGAAGATGAATCTATGAGGATCAGTCATTAATTGTCTCAGAATTCCCAATGTTGATAACCCTCTGTTACATAAAACCTCAAATAATATGAAATGTATAATTATTGGTCAAATGCTCAAGTGAAGTCTGATTCGTGTCAGCTGAATACTTATCAAGTAAGTGGCCGGTTGGAGAAGGTAAAACAATGTCCGATCAGCCATTTCGTTCAAGCTCATTTCCATCTGGCTAAACTTAGTCCTGCTATCGGTTCATGATGAAAAGGGTTGTGTGTGGCTGGCTCTGAAGGACCTCCCGCTAAAATACATCTGACATGCCTTTCAACTACCATGTGTCATGGTTGGGGAAATGTCCTACTTATTGGACAATCTAGCACTCCAGTTTGAGAGTCAGACTGTACTGATCCCGCCGTAATGTCGTCTTATGGCAAACTTTGCAGACCTGGTGATGGAAAACGGAAACAGAATATAGTCACGACCTACAGCGAGCGAAAAGTGCCACCACGCACAGCACGCCGGGTCGAACCGGCTGCGAAATGCACGCGTGTAGTGTCAGCTAGTCAACCGGTGCGTACTGCATCATTGAGCAAGCGTGATGCCTTAGGCCACGCGTGCGGCCTCATCCATAGCTGGTCAAAGGTTCGAGATTTTTCCGGGAGGGGGTCCGCGCGCGACAAACAGCCGACCCACCGCAAGCACGCCAGAAGCCAAAATTTCCTAGAACCGTTAGGAATTGAATAAATAAGGCAAGTTTTAGCACGTTGGGATCGCTTTACTTTGACTGGCAGCATAAAGAGCTTGACCCCTGAACCAGCCTTCCTAGAGTTTGAAGATGGATTCCAACAGGGTTTCAGGAGAATTGTCTGTATTTTTTCGTTTTACCTATTTCTGAGATTGTTTGATTTCGCCGATACGGACGTCGCAGGAGTAAGATTCTTCATAAGGTCACATGCGATCAGGCCGTTCAATGACTTCTAAATTCAAACGGAATTGTCATTTTCCATCTTAAACATACCACTTTGGGTTTATTAAGAGAACTTTCCTTCCGTCAAATTTCTTTTTACGTACTTCTGTTGTTGCAGTACGATGAGTTTCAGGCAGTCCATGAAATAGCGGTTAAGACTTCACAAATTGTATTGTTTTTAAATGCCCACAAATGTGGATTCTATTCTATGTTTATAAAAACCTTAAAATTAGATATTTATTAGAAGCATTTACCGAAGTAGTGAGTTCTTGAACATTCTAATATAGATGGCCGTTCAGATCATAATTGTAGATTTGCCAAAACATTAAAACTTAATCACCGAGAAGATTGACTGTCCAAACTGAAAGTGAATCTGCCTTAGATCAGTTAAAAATTTCTCAAATGAGTTGCCTCTTTAAAAAGTGCTTTTATTAGTTATCTTGCTCACGGATACCTGCGTATTTTACCTTTATCTAAGGTTGATTTAAGGTAAAAATTTGAACGTGCGGCCGGTTCACCCACTTCCGTGAAAGAAGTGATACAATTTATGCTGAAAATGAAAGAACTCACCTTTATCTTAATATTGGAGCCCTTTTCAGCTTATTAATTCATTTTTATACTCCGTTATAAGCTTGTAGATGCATAACAGGATGGTTGTCTAAATGCTCAGATATTGCGACAACTGCTAATCTTCTGATCGTTCCGTTTCCAAATTACGCACTAGCTGAAACTGGGTCATGCACAAAGTACCTTACCACGTGCTTCAAATTCGACCTAGTTTTTTGTGGGAATCGATCAGCAGTAAGGCAGTGAGTATTCTCAAGGGTTTGAAAAATTTTGAGACGTTTTATCAAAGGATTGTCAGTAGACTTTTTTACTGCACTTTGGAGCACCAAGTCACAGATATGCAAATCTAAAATTTGAAAATTGATTAAACGTCTACGTTCCTAAAAAATTAGCCGGCTTGCTTGTACCTTCCTTCATTTGATTTACTTGAAGAAAAAACAATTTTAAAGTGCGTTAAGTTCCCTTTAGTAAAATGCTCGAGTTTAGTTTACTTTCTTCTCATATAAAAACGCATACCGCTGCGAAAACTTAGTCTAGGATAGCTTTTTAGCATAGGAAACCGCCGAATACGAGAGGACTTCGATTTCCGGTCAAGTCTGTAAACACTTTGACCCATAAAATTATTCAGAAACATATTCTGTATACAAAAAGGACATGTTCTAAAACAGGCTAGGCAGAACTTGGGTTACTGTTAATTAATTTGTCCGATTTCGCTCAACAGGTTTCATGAGATGGGTTAAATACTATACTCTACATTTTTTTCCTATTGATTTTGGATGCCTTTCTAGGTTCATATGTCCTATAGAAAGCACGCAGAAAAATTTTTTAAATTTATTTGTAACAGAGTACGTTCGAATTTTTAAAAAAATTTCGATTCCCAAGTACTTGTAACTCATACTTTCCGTTAGACTTGTGTTTAGGATTTCGAACTACACTATAAACTTTATTCAAGGAAAATCATGTATTTGTTTACGCTACTAAGAAGGCGCCATATAGGCTCCGTGAAATTTTGCCTTATGCTTCGAAAGAAGCATTTGTAAGAGCGAAGATAAATATCGCTCGAGAATTATCACTGCGTTTTTACACTGATAGGTTGAAAGCATGAAGAATACGTAATTTACTACAAACATAGGATGTGAACTTTTTTTCCTTAAAAAAAAAACTGTTTGAATTGTTACTGGCATAAAAAGTGGCATAAAAGTTTTCGCCCGCGCCATACCATCTCCTCTCTTCCCCACTCATGGTGCCCACAACACCTTTCTGATCACCTATCCTCACCACCCTCTGTACTGCGTATCCCCTGTGCTCTTTTGGTGCACTGGCCTGTGCGAACACAAACCGTAATGGTACCGGAAAACTGTTCGTTGGTGTTCGATGGGGATGGATTCCTTAGAATCTGTTTCGTTCCTCCCGCATTCCTATGCAAGAACTTGCAAATTGCATGCAAGGACTCTTATATGCGCCTATAAGTGTACTCAATGACGTGTCAGTGAGACAAACGCCTTTTGAAGTAGATGATGAAAAAATGGATTTGGGCAGTAGTTTGCTGAATTAACAGGCGCACTTCCTAGCGTAGAAGTCTAGCTGTTTATTCGCACCTAAGATGATAGTAGGGAATAATTCGGAGAGTACGTTGTACTTCTGTTACTTCGGGTGTCACCTTCGTCACCTGTTCTTGCCTATTTTCTATCTGTCCTCTTTCGTCCTCCTCCCCCTCCTCCTCCCTGCTCCTCCTTCACCTCCCCTCCTCCTCCCTGCTCCTCCTTCTCTGTTCTCTCATCTCTCAGTCGGTTTAAATAATGTATTGCCCACCACTGAGGAAGCATAAACATTCGCATTTAGCATTGAGTAAGCGGGTTCTGCCCTCTTCTGCTATAAATCATGCACCCTGAAAAAAATGCAACATCTCGACCATCTGAGCGTCATATCAGAGGTTTTTTCAAATTGTGTCGGCGGCACGATCCCTAGCACTTTCGCGACGCAGTTGACGTACGCCACAACGCGCATTTTTATTGGGCTAGGGAATACGCCGCAACCGGAATACCTTAATTGTGCTTTATGCGCGTTGTGGCTGCCAAAACAGCGGAAGTAAGCTAGTCCTATGTTCTGTGTGATCAAGTGCATGCGAACTGTTTCACTGCCTGATCCTTTCGTAATCTGGGTGTTTGTTGGTAAAGATTTCGTGAACAACCACATGTGCCTCTCACGATTCGCCTTTTTTGGAGCACCCAACAGCAGTTTAGCTTCGTATTACAGGCCATCTGGGAAACCTTTTGTCCTCCTGGCATTTACAATTCATTTTACGTTAATAGTCAAGCTGCTGATGGAAATGATCTCTACCAAGGGAAACAAGGAAGAAGCGAATATAAGTATGGCTTGCTCTTCAAGTAGTACATGTCCCACTGAACAGTCTATAAATAAGTCTCTATGTAATCAGAATATAAGAGGGCTTCTTTCTTGCCTGGTTGCTGGCTAGCCGGCTCGTGCAGGCATTTTACGTCGTCCTTCAACGAAAGTTAGCTGCGAATGTTAGCAGACAATCGGGTCTCATGTCTAACCAGTCGTGGACCAGCAGTAACAGTGCTCCTAGGACATTGAGCGCTACATTGCGACCGTGAATCAGCATTTAATAAGTTTACTTGCTATCACTGCTTTGCGGGCAAGTTATTGAGCCAGAGCACTAGAAAGGATAACTTCATCCAAATAATGAAAGCAGCTATTAAGGGCCACTTTATGCTAAGCCTTCTCAAGCGTCCTCATGAAAATGCCCGAACACAGTATTACGACCGCATGCTATTGCAGCATCGGGAATCGACTACTCCACAAACCTGGATCGATGGTGCCGGTGGATTGGGACTGACCCTTGATGTAAAGATGCTGGAATGTGCGAACGCATCTTGAGGCTAGTACCCAAAGTCTGAGGGCATACGGTCTCCACACGTACAACGTGGATATTTGCTGCATGTCTAAAGAACAAATCTCCGATTTAGGCTTGCTGGAATTCATGATCCCTGTGGTGAAATCCGTAAGTGAAGTATGCACCTGGCGGTAGACACAGCGTGGAACTCGCCTTCTCCGTACAGGCGGGTCATGCGCCGCTTGCGTGGGAGCTGGTTAGTCAATGAATGAATGACTTACTTACGAATTAAGGGTCACTTTAAAAACCTCTCTGTTATTTCCATGTACTAGTTGCTGAAAGGATTTTCGAATTTAACCACGGGTGAATTGATCACTTCAAGGACCTGTCGGCCCAGGTCACACAACGAGGATTCTACTTCTGTCTGCTCCAGAAAATGACGGTAAAATCAGCTATAGATAGCTGCAAAAACTGATGAGCTGCACTGTTGACCTCCACAGGGTAGGCCTCCGATGTCGGTGGTAGTCGAAAACTCTTATCAAATTATTCGTCATGTTGTAGACCCTCTGCACCGAGTAATTCTGCTCGTGAGGTAAGTGACGGTTTTTGGTGCTAACAAATCAGAAGGTGATTGAGAGCTAGCATTAAAACGTCGAGCACCAAACTTTAGATTACAAACCCATCTTCTTCACTCCTTTCTGCACCATCTCTAGCCAGAACCGGTTTACTTGAACACATAAATATATCAGTAGGCTTTGTGACTCTTGCTCATTGCCCAGCTAACGAAGGTTCTCAGAGCTATCAGGTTGTCTAGTTGAACATGCGTATGGTCGCGGCGATCCAGTTTTCAATTCTTCCGATCCTATATGCGGCGAACATTTGGGCTGGGGTTCACTAAAACGGAACTTTTTTGGCGAACAGACCATTGTAGCCAAGGCATCCCCGCTGCCGGCCAACTTTATTCTTCTTCACAGCTAACAAGGCTCCTTTGTAATATCTTTTGACTTCGCTTTACTCGAGCGTTTTAGCACGCTTAACTCTGACGCAGTTTTCCTTCTTGCCATCCATTCAGTAGGATGACGTGGGAGCTTATTAGCGGTTTGTTAACTGCCAGTCGTCATTATGGCGCTTCTTACCTACCAGCATATGCGTTCATGTCTTCTTTGTTACCTTGCTGAGTACGTGTTTTTTTGCGCTCCATGTTTTTCACTGTAGTTATGGCCACTTATCTGGAAACATCACCGAAATTCTAAGCGCAGGGGTAGTGGTTTCTGGTGCACCCTTTGGCGTGGCCAGATTTACAGAGTGAGTGTGCATTTTCACCACGTAGCTTGCGGGAAGCTTAGCCCCTTAAATGGGCAACGGGGTAGATGCAGTGGCTCAACGTGGGGCAAGATCAGGGCGCGGCAGGTGTTAGTGGGGATGCGCACCAATAACCATTGCCACACCGGGGACGGAGAGCTGCGGGTGTGGTGTCGTGCAGGCTCAGACCGCGCCAGCCACCTGCGCTTGATCTCGCCTCCTCTCGCCTTCATTTGGTCATGATAAGAAGCCTAGGGGGGAGGGGGGGTGCTGTAGATGCATCGCATGTCTACAGTAGATTGCCTAACTCATGAAATGTCTATATCAGAATTTGAGGTAGTGGCAGGAAAGGCATTTTAAGGTGTTAGTTCTGTTTGTTGCGCTAAATTGATGAACAAAAAACTGTTTAATAATAAGCAGATCACTTCAGATCAGTTTATTCATGGGTTAACGGGGCTAAATGGGGCGAAATCCGACGTTTCTTGCTATCCAGGAATTTTCCTACGTTATTTCAAGCTACAGGTCAAAACAGTTTGCTTTTCTGCGCATTACTATGAATGAACATTAATATAAGCCGGAAAAATTTGGAATATATCCTTTCGGAAAACGGAAAATTTGTTTTGTTTTCACGAAAACCAGGTGATTGCAAGTTTGAGAGATTACATGGTTTTCGGAAAATGATGACATATTTAGTTTAAAAAAATCAAGTTTTGCAAAGTTATGACTTTTTTTCCAAAAGACGCTGTAATAAAATTTTGTGAATCTAATTTGTTTTACCACTCCGATAGTTAGTACCTTAAACGCGCATATATACGAGACGCGATGATACACCACGACTTTTTGCAGTCACGGCGTACGCGAATCCTGAAAAGACAATTTCGATCTGCAGTTGACTATAAATGAATAAGGAAACTTATAACGGAAGGGGCAGAAAATTCACATTTTATCGCAAAATCTGAGTATATATTCGGCCACTCTCTTGTATGTTCAAACGCTTAGAACTAGACTGAGAAGTAAGTAAAGATATCGAAAAATGCTCCAATAGAAAGAGAAAAGAGAGTTCTTTAATTTTCAACAGAAATTGTATCCCTAATTTTCAGTGAAGTCGAACATTTGGTCACATGGTCTTAGTTTTTTCTTGACTTACCTTTGAAAAAACACTAATTACGCAGACATTCGACAGCGAAACATCTTATTAAAGCACTTTTAAAAAGGTAACTCATTATAGGAAATTTTTTAATTCATAATAGGCATATATTTTTCCAGCCTTCGTTTTAGAAGTTCATTTTTCATGGAAGCGAGTTTTCATGTTTGTGTGAGTCTACAAATATGACCCAGACTGGCCGTCTGCATTAGAAATAATGTCCAAAACGTCACTGCTTCGGTAAATGCTTTTAAGAAATATGTTATTTTGAGGGTTTTACCAAACACATCGAACGGAATGTACATTTATGGGCAGTCGACTGAAAACACTGAAAATCGTAAAGAATTCACCTCATTTTCAAGGACTATATGCAACTCATCGTAATAGAAAACTCAAAATATTTATAGAGAAATTTAACAGTAGAATAGTCCTGTTTATATACACCAAATGGTACGTTTACGATTGTAGCTGACGATTATATTTAAATTTATCAGTCATTGACCGACCTATGAACATGTAAGCTTATGAAATATTGTATTCCTTTGACGTCCCTATCGGTGCAGTGAAGCGAAAATCTGCTTGTCTTGGTCAAATGCATCTAAGAAAATGTACAAACGGAAGAAAAACCATGAATTCTTGTGAAACGATGTGTGAATATATAATTTCATGTTAGGCTGCTTGATGACGGCCATACGTTACGTTGCGCTTAATCTAGAGAAATATGTATGTTCAAAACTCTGAAAAAGACTATTTTCAAAAGTAATTTAGCTTTTTCTGCTTTATTTACTGTTTTTATTTCATGGACAGGTTTCCTATACACTTACAACTTCAGTTTACTCAACTAGGTCAATTTTTCCCACTTTCAAAATCTGCACCTATTCTAAAAAATTAACTTTTCTAAACAATTTAATGTTAATTAGTAAACAACAAAAAGCCATAAATTTCCTTACGATCAGTTCTTTATTGTTGTAAAATTTTGGTGGACGCAGTGTGCGTTGATTTCGCGAAATGGGCCATAACTCATGAAATCAATCAGATTTCATGAGTTAGGACACCTACTGCACTACCACTATAAACTAAATAACGCGCAAGTCGCCGATCCTGCGACCAACACGCTGTGGGGTACACGGTGGATCCTGACGATCGAATTGTCCTGAAGCACGTTTTATTGTATTTGCCCCTTTGTCAGTGGTAGGAGTTAATAACTTTAAGCGGTGAGAGATTTAAAACTATTAGCAGGCCTATAACTCAACTAGTATCTTTCATTGTTTACTTTCCGAGGAAATTAATGCGCGGACTTGGAGTACATCCTTCGGATGAAAACTTTTCAGACTGGGTCTGCTGGTTTATGTTGAAATCTATCAGCTACTGCATAATAATCGCGTAGTATTCACAGACTGCCAGCGGGTAGTCAGTAGCCCACAAATACGTAATTATTTACCGTAGCGCAGGAAGCACTAAAGGCCAAGACGCGTGATTCTCCGATCTATGTCAGATTGCATGACGCAGCTGCGAGGGGTCCGCTTCATCACTGGGTTCGCCAGCGTTCCCCCTGCGTGTTTCCTGGTATATGAACTCCATTTTCCATCCCGCTTTGTTTCATTTCCGAGAAAGTTGGTTGTGCTCATCGTCGTTTCACAATTTTGAAGGTGCGACCCAGAGGGGAGGCAATGGTTGGGTTAGATCTGGACAGTGTTAGAGTGGCAAGCTAGAGAGTCTTAAATAATGTAGAAACTTGTAAATTTGTAGGCCTGATGACAAATTTGTATGAAGCACACGTATTCTCGCCGAATCACCTTCTGAGTATTTTACTTGTTCTCAAATATGCTGGTGGTGAAAAAGTGAAAATATCTATGCAGATGACCCATTGCCAGCTGGTATTTTGCGTTATCAACATGCACCGCGTTTCATACTTTTATTCTTTGTCAGACGAGTAAGCACGTCCCGTAACCTGATCGATGAATTACCTTTTCGATTATTGTTAATATTTCCTGCCACAACTGACAAGTCAAAGGACTGCTAAAGCATTGAACTATTTAAAGCTTAATAACCAGTGTTCAGCCCCGAATCTCAAATCGCTGGCTGACGATCACTAGGAAACCAGAAATGAACGTCCCAGGCTACCATATCTTTGTCGGCATTACTTCCTGCCTAGTCTTGGTTCTTTTATACGTCCCGTTACTTGTATCGTTTAAGTGTGACTTGCTTCAATGCAAACATCTTAACGTCTTCTGAACACTTGTCATTGCAGACCAAAGGACAACCAACCGGAGATCTCGAAGAGACTCTGAACAATGTTGTAAGTGCTACCTCTTTGTCCGAAGTTTTTAGCCCTTCTTTCCGACCGTCTGTAAAAACCACTGTCGTTACAAAATGGCTACTTTAGTACTATGCATTTCCTCCTATTTATTTTTGATATCCCTGTTATTTCAAGTATATTTTATAGAAACAATGCGCAACATATTTTTTCTTTTACTCATTTAATACCAAATCCCGTCTTCAACTTTTATACTTGAAAAAGGTCTATCCTTAGGTTTACACAAGTTTGTACTTATGAGCTTTTTTAGGACCGTGAAATGTCCATTTTGTGCGGAGTCTTATCTGCCCATTTATTAATCCTATATCTGAAGTATACGACATGGCCCACGTATATTGCAAAATTTCGTGAGCTCTCGATGACGTACTCTTACTATCGTGGATAAATATACGGTTTTCTTTTCACGGAAAGTATACAGCACGTAGTTTGAAAACCCTGAGCGCAAATTCAACTGCAGGCGAGTGAAAAATTCGTTTTTTTTAAAATCGAGCAATACGATTTCTTCACACATGAATTTCAGAAAAGATATAATTTGGGATGAAATAATTTTACTCGTAAATACCTTTTTCAATTATGGTAAGCATTTCATGAGCTAAGTCAGCTGCTGTTCTTTTCGGCTGACTTTCATTGACAGCCGTTTTAATCATGAACTCGTTGGTAGCTTACAGCTGGAGTAACTATCAACACCCGTCTTCATGAGCTTCATGTTGTTGATGTTTAGTGCTGCCTAAAGTAATTATTGAATCAATTACACGAATGCACGTGTCAGTCACTACTGCGTTCAACGCCGAACAATCAGTAACGCTCTTTCTTCCCATAGCAATCGTATTGACCTTCTTCCGTCCTCTCTCTTTGTTCCACTTTTTATTTCCTTCTCACCCTTTCCCACTTTAAGACTCAAAATAATGTTGCCGAAAAAGATGTATAGAGCTGAGATTGATATTTCTGATTTATCTACCGTCACTGATTAACCATACCTTGAGCGCGGCTCAGAAAGACGAGATTTTAACCCGATTTTCGTCGTTTTTAAGTTAGATTCCTTATCTATCGGGTAACAGTTTCGTGCTGTGTCGGCTGCTGCTTCGAATATTTAAAGTGAGATTGGAGCTACGTTTCCTCAGATATTATTGTTTGTGAAAGGCATACTGACGTCCTGCTTTGCCTCAAAATTCCGTTTTGGAGATCTTGTAAGCACTATGCAGCTCTGATTAATATAACCAAAACGTATTGTCAAAAAATACCAGGGGGCTTGCATGGCCATTTCTGAGTTGTTTGCCGTCGTCAGCCATTCATAAGACTTCCACCCTTTCCCCCTTCTCAATTGATGCCTTTTGTAACCACCGTTTCTGAGAGTTGACGGATCCATTTGTCACACCCGTGCAGGGCTCTCCTGCTTTCGGTCCACAACTGTCCCATACACTTTTACTTTTGTTGAGATCATCCTGCCTCCTGTATCAAGTGGCCCTAACACTGCAGATTTGTTCACTGTTCTCTCTGACGCCCCCCCCCCCTCCCACCCTGGTTCGTTCTTTGTTCGGTTAACTAGCATTTTAAGCGTCTTTTTTGCTCTTTTGTCACCACATTCTCCAAAGATGGACATTTTCAAGTATATGGAGGATAAGGACGTCTTTCAGAAGTTCTACTCAAATATGCTTGCTCGCCGACTGGTCAACGGCCTCTCCATCTCCGATGATACGGAGGTTTCCATGATCTCAAGGCTTAAGGGCGCTTGCGGTTTTGAGTACACAACGAAGCTGCAACGCATGTTCCAGGACGTTGGCTCCAGTCGTGACCTCAACATAAAATTCTCCGAGTACCTGAGCGAAAACCCCACTTCTCAAGGTCTCCTAAAAGGTGGTAAGTCTGACTGTGTGCGCGTGTTGCTGGGTTATATGGGGTGTCAAGTAACCTCATCCACTCCGAAAAAATTAGCGTATTCCAAATTCCGAGTCATTGACGATCTCGGCTAGCCCCAGCTGCAACCTATGGTCGAATAGTCTAGCAGGCTTAGCGGCTAATTTCGGTAAACATTACGATTGGCGGACCATTTTCTTCATATTGTGGTTAATTGTAATGAACTAAGTTGATTAATAAAGAGGATTCTGTACTTGTCCTAAAACGCCGGCTCTCGGCCTGGTTAGTCTTTTCGCGCCAGCTCCTATCTAGTAGTCTTCATCCCCTCTTTCCATTCAAACAGAGTGATTGTTGGAAGAGAGATTGTTGTCAATCTTGTGCAATTCTCTTACTCTAACTCGATTAAAATACTAGGTTTCTTTACCTTTCATAACCCACTCACCCACTATCTTGAAATATGACGGACGTTCTGCCAAACGTGTGAAAGGGAAGTAATGTATGGGGGGAAAAGACATCGGTGGCTTACTTCAAGCGGCCTAAGCTTACCCAGATTTGCCAACCGGGAGCTTACTGCGTATGTTTCAGCTTCTGGTCCTTTACCAATTTGTAATGTCTGGTTTTTTCTCGTTTCTCTTTCAGTTGACTTTTCCATTATGGTGCTCAGCTCGAATGCATGGCCCTTCCAGGCACAGACAGCCTTTGTAATTCCTCCAGAGGTGAGCTCCTACATCTTGCAGGTTTTCTAAAATGATCCTAAACCCACTTTATATATATATATATATATATATATATATATATATATATATATATATATATATATATATATATATATATATATATATATATATATATATATATGGCAAAGACGTTATACCGTACTTCCGACATAGATACTAGCTAAAAGCCCAGACACGTGTTTCGCCGATGTTTCTGCTGCTGTGTGACACAGCAATGAGGGGTTCGGCTCCTCAGTGGGTCCCCCAGCGTTCTCTATGCGGTTTCTGGTATATGGACTCCAGAGAATAATCGGGTTAATAATTTCTGAAATTATTAAGTGCAGGACATGGAGTCAGGTGCTTCGGACATGACTTTTTAGGGTCAGACCCGAAATTTCAATGAACATTTGGGTCGAAGACAATCAACCACTGTGGAATAACCACGTAATGCCCATTCTACAAACAAGTAGTACTACAAGTAGTATGAATCTTATATGGCAAAGACGTTATACCGTACTTCCGACATAGATACTAGCTAAAAGCCCAGACACGTGTTTCGCCGATGTTTCTGCTGCTGTGTGACATAGCAATGAGGGGTTCGGCTCCTCAGTGGGTCCCCCAGCGTTCTCTATGCGGTTTCTGGTATATGGACTCCAGAGAATAATCGGGTTAATAATTTATGAAATTATTAAGTGCAGGACATGGAGTCAGGTGCTTCGGACATGACGTTTTAGGGTCAGACCCGAAATAAATATATATATATATATATATATATATATATATATATATATATATATATATGAAACATACATGTTCCTTAAGCAGATCGGTGAGCCGACAAGGACAAGGGAGACCGGAATGGCCATTTCTGGCTTATTAGCCGTCATCAGCCAGTCATACCCAATCCCAAGTGTGGCACACCTGGGATTCGAACCCACGACCTTTGGTATTTGAGTCGAACGCTCTACCATTGAGCCACGGGCTCGTTGTTTTTGTCGGTTGTGATCGGGAATATGATGATAGTGTGGAGCTCACCGATCTGCTTAAGGAACATGTATGTTCCGTTGTGCCCATAGATCTTATCTATGTTCGGTTCGGTTTGTCTCAAGGATTTGGCAATATCTCCTGATATTTGCTTCTTTCCTGTTAGACCATTCAGTACCTTTTCAATGAATGAATTCTGTGTTTCGGTGGGATCTGCATCAAAAGGTTTATACGTTGACCTATCTTGCAACAACGACAGCATCTTTTTATCGTATTCTGCTTTGTCCAAAATAGCTGTTGAACCTCCTTTGTCTACAGGAAGGATTACAATGCTTTAGTTTGTTTTGAGAGATTTTAGGGCTTCTCTTTCTTCTTTTGATAGTACTGAAAATGGATTTCGGTTCTGTAAAGCATGTACGGTGTTATTTCCAATTGTTTAACGTGTATCTTCTGTAAGAGCTTCCGCTGATATAATGGATATATATATATATATGGCAAAGACATTATACCGTACAACCGACATAGATACTAGCTAAAAGCCCAGACACGTGTTTCGCCGAAAAAGACGAGCGAGACTGGAACGACCACTTCTTGCTTATCAACCCATGTCAGCCAGCCATACCGAACCCCAGGTGGTGCTCAACGCGAGGATTGAACCCGCCACCTGTTGATCAACAGCAAAACGCTCTAATTATTTTGCCACGGGCTCATTGTTTTGCCGGTTTCAATCGAGAATATTAATAATGGTAGATAGGCGCTCTCCAATCGATTACGGAACGTGTTGGTCTCGTTGTATCTCGAGACTCACTCTAGAGCTTCGGGTGGGGCAACACCTGGCTTTGGGTATGGCTGACTGATGACGGCCAATAAGCCAGAAGTGACCATTCCAGTCTCCTTTATCTTTGTTGGTTTTATCATTCGGACTATAATACTAACTGATGTGCACCCTGAGGCTTTCTTTTGCGAAACCTGCAGGTGGTTGAATTTCTGTCTATTACTTGCTTCGTTCGAATAACAGAAAATCAATATATACTCCATTGTTTTATGCACTCTCTCAGTGCATTGTAACGGATGGATCGTGGCTGTCTTGGATGATTTCGGCAGTAATGCTAACCGAGTGTTTACTAAGGTGATTGCATCCCACAAAGAGTTTCATTTAAATCGATTTCTTGTTGTCCTATCCATCAACAGCTTCGGTGCTATTGCCCATTCGATAGTTGGTTTCGCTGTAGACGGTTTTCAGTGTGATAAAAGTTGCGTAAGAGGTCGCGAAATTGTATGATGTCATCCAATTCTGCGTATTTGTTTGCCTCTGCCTTATTTAAATGTATTCAGTGAAAGCAAAATTCATGAAAGTGGTCTTGTGAATTGGTATTTCACTCCTATCATGTTGAGTTTTGGTTTGTGGAGCTAACCATCGCGACAATTGATTCGATGTAAGTATTTGCAAGGAGGACTACGCATGTATTCGAATTCTCATAGCTCTTTTTGTAAAATGATTGTTTTGCCGGAAGGTCTTTCGAAATTGGACCTTTTCTAGATGTCACGTGGAATTGGCGTTCACCAATGTATCCAGGAATCAGAACGGAACACGGGCCATTACTTTTAGCTCTGAGCATAGGTCTAGAATCATTGCGGGTGGCCGTATAATGGCAAGAAATCAGCAAATTCGCAATCAGTACCGTGAAAACTAAAGCTTTAGGACGCGCCTCTTTTACTCACGTCCCAATGCTTGCTCTGCAGTCGGCTTTATTGGGAAACATGTGCAATATGAGAAAAGAACTACGCCAAATAGGTCCACGTTCGTTCTCAAATGCTTAATGTTCAACCGACCAGGATTCAAGTATCCGGTCCTTCGGGTACTCAGGTGGAGGTGTGGCTAACTGGTAACGGCGCATAAGCCAAGAACAGTCACTTACATTGTCCCGATTTCGTTGTCGGTAGCATGTGTTTATCTCAGCTGCGTGTGCCAATCACTTTAATACAAATCTCTTCCCACTTTAACACACGAAGTCGTTATTGTGGTGGGCAATGGTTCGCAAGAAGTTATTAACTGGCGCAAACCCTTTGCCCTAATGGTTGGATTTCGAGTCTCGATTGCTGTCGGAAAGGTCACATTAACCCGTTCATACTATGCTTTCGTCTTACGCTTGGGAAGTTTTTTTTTAAGTAAACGAGGATTGAGTAGGACTTTGTGATGGCACTTATGTGTCAATGAGTTATCTTCGCCTATCCTGCCTGCCGTGTCACTGAGCCAGCTTTATTGTGAGAGATGGCTGCTTTGACCGTGGACGGTCACATGAGTCTAATGCAGATTAAAAACGTCTGTTTTGCGACCAGCCAAGGCGGTTTCGGCATGCATATTACTTTTTTTAACAATGCTGTGGCCTCTACACGCGATAAATGTGTTGGAACAATACAGGTGCCAGATAAGGACACGGCGGGCGCACCCTTGAGAAGTATGACAAATTGAGATGGGTTTGGTGGCACGCTTAGGTGCAGGCTCACACTCCGCCAGTCACCAAACCCCGCCTACGTCTTCGTCAATGCGTATTTGGAGGTGTCCAACAAGCAACCACCGATTCCTTAGCATGCTTTAATAATGAAGGCCGATTGTGTTGTGGTGAACTCATTATGTGTACATAAGCTTTTGCATAGAATACTTATTGAATTTATTTCGATCGAAATCTTAATCCCTTTTATTTTTGCTCTAGCATCTTATTATTTTTACTTCGTTTTGCTCGTTGACGTGAAAAACATTTCTTCCATTGTCTCTTTTACATTTTAGCTCGCTCACTGCTTTGAAGTGTTTAATACCTTCTACCAGAAACAGCACAATGGACGGAAGCTCTCTTGGTGCTATCATCTCTCTCGTGGTGATGTTGTGACGCACTACACCAAGTCCCGGTACACTTTTCAGGTCCGTCCTTAAAATGCCTTAACAATATATCTCAAAGTTTGTGATACACTCGCACGACAATTCGATTGTCGTACCGAACGAGGTCTATCTTGTGCTCCACTGCATGGTGGCGCAGGGATGGTAGATAGAGTAAACTTTCGGTACATCTACTGCACTCTATCCCCTCCCCCACCTGGGTCTGGTGTCATGACCAAGTCAAGAAGACCGGAGACGGGAGGGGGTACATGTGGTTGGCGCCTTCGCAGCCGCCCTAGGCGTGCGTTACACCTGGCTCGGATCCCACTGACTGTGAGTTCCACAGAAGCCACGCTAAGATGGAGCAGTTGCCGCCTGACCCTCAGTCCGCCAACCGACTACTCCACACGAACACATTGAGCTACTTGTGCGGTCCGAGTTATCTCCTCAGTTGGCAACCTTCCAAGCCACGGATTCTAGCACACCGTGCTAGTTTCAAGCGCATCAGATTATTTATAGTCAGGAAAATGCGCTGCGTCTTCGCCCTCACTCTATAGTCCCATTGTCAAGCCCCAGCCACTGTCCGAGCCTGTCACTTGTCTGGCGCAAGGATTGGGCGCAGTGGCTGATATAGCTAGTGATCTCTTCTGCGTATGACACATGCACAACCTGGTCCCCAGGGGTTGTATGACTCAGATCCCACATGTGTGAGAGCGCCCGAGGTCAGGTTAAGATGGATCCATTGCAGCCTGACTCTCAGTCTACCTGTCGGCCACTCCGCACAAACACCTGCTGGGCTGAATAAAAGGTCTGAGTGCAATCTTCAGTTGGCACCCTTCCAAGCCACGGCGATTAGTACACCGTGATATTCTCAGGTTCATATCACACGTGCAGCAGAGGAGCCACACAGGAGCCGAGGACCACAGTTCCCACGTACGTGAGAGGTGTCGTTGGCGATCATGAGCTGTGTGATTTTGGGCGTGGCCGTGTGTGATGTGGGTGCTTGTGAGGAGAAACGCAGTGGTATGGTATAGGCCATGCTCTTCTACCGCAGGCTTTCATGAAGGTGCATATGGCCCAATAGGTCCATAAGTTCGTCATTAAACTAGTCCTGATTCTGACAGCGTGCGCGAGCGAGGGCTTCCTAAGCACACCGTTTCCTTTATTACGTCTTAACAGTGGCATTCTCCTCAAGAACTGGCATTTTTTGCAGAGTGTGTTTCAAGTGATTGCTGATAGTCAATCAGCTTTTAGCCATTTCCAATAAAACAACATTTGACTTGTCTACTGTTTGCTCATCTTGTGGTCACTTCTGGATTTGCAGTTGAAGCCTTGTCTTAAGGTCGATTAGGCCGCGGCCCTTCCCGCAGTCTGCCCCACACATAGTCTTGGCCACTTGCAAATAGCGCTGATCACGCCTCCAGCAGTTTCCTGTGACGCGCGCAAGGATGTATTCGTGTCGTTGTTGGAAGATGGAAGGTGTTTGTCGGAAGAAGACAATGGATGCTTCAGTTGCCGTTCGCATGCCACACAGCCATTCTCAAAGTTAATGATCTGTGCCTAGGCTGGTGTTTTATTCAGCTGGGATAATCTAATTGTCCGTCTTCGACAGTCTCTACGAAGGTGCACTATTCTTTTAAGAGTTTGTTCTCCATGTCGTTGTAGGGTGGCGTAGGTGGCTACTATATTCCCGCCATAGCTATGAAACAAGCCAGTCTCCTAACGTAGTTCTTGTAGGTGAGGGTGAATTAAGCGTCTTGTTTCTTGACGTCCACTCTCTGCTGATGTCCTTGTTCGGAGAAACGGTTTTATTGAGATCCGTGGTGTCCGCCTTTTAGCTAGTCTTTTCCTTTATGACTGGAGCCCGGCTTCTTTTGCGTCGGTTGCCCGGCAGACTGTCTAAAATATGTCCAACATTCTCACTATTTACGACTTTGTGTCGGGGAAGACGGTGTGATAGGGCTGCTGCCTCGCACCTGGAGACTTCTTCCAGTTAGCAACAACCACGAACTTGAGAGGGCATCCACTCAAACTACGTGTAACTGGGGCCAGACTGGATACACGAAAGTTCTTCTTCTCCAAGAGAGCGGTCGACGCTTGGAATGCTCTACCTCTGGATGTTGTTATGGCTACTTCCGTTGAGCTTTTTAAGAAAAACCTTGACCAGTATAGCAGTGCCCACTATAATATCCCCAGATCTTCTTAGTCACGTCCCAGTTGAATAACACTCTTATATGACAATACTACTTTTTATATTACAGTACCATTTTTATAGCATTTTTATTAGCCCAAACTCGTCGCATATGCCTCACTCACGAGAATCTCGTCACCAACGATATCATGTACTCATGCTACTTGTAATATGCGAGTACACATTTATGTTTACTCTTTTCGATGAGCCAACAGCTGCTTATTTCCGCACGCTATTATGTAAACCAACTTTTTTACATTTTCATGATGTACCAGAGGCTTTTTAGCCATACTGTAACCAAGAGGGAGTTCAAAGGCGTTTGCCTATCTTTCCCTTAATAAACTTGACTTGACTTGACTTGTTAGAAAGACACAGAAAAGAATACCCTCATGTGTTTAGCCCGCCGTTTTAAGCGTGTACGAGGTTAAGCCACTGATCGGAGCAACCATGCGTGCCAGGACACATTTCGAAACCTTGCGCTCCTGTAGATTGTATCCTCTAATTGGACACCCCGAGCAAATACAGTTTATGTTAAAATTGCCCCAAAATAGTGCAGCCGTTATGATTCTGTTGGTTCTACGGCCTTGATAGGGCTTCCTCTTGACTAGAAGGCGTGCTGAAGTATAATAGTCTTCGTTTTATCCTATGTAAACCGCCGTTATCGTATTTATTGCGAATGCATTGTGACTTGCGGTACGAGGGATTCTTGTCCATCTGATCGACCGACCCACGTTCCTGCTGGAACAACTGAGTCGAGGCGCACTGTCTGATTACATCCCGGAGCCAGAATTGGAATAAGAAAAATTCAATATTTCTGTTTTTGCAAGACAAACTCTACATACAAATTAAACCAGTGAGATTTTATCATGTTTGGAGCGATGAATGTTGTGGAAACATCTTCTGCTTTCCGCGATTGTTAGTCTGACATTTCGTTATCGTAGGGAGGCAGATTGGAAGTTTCGGTGGAACAACATTCCTATCCGCTTAATCATATGTAGTCCTTATGTTAACACTAGTTTGCTTTTTGCTGATCTCCAGGTATCCACCTACCAAATGGCTGTGTTAATGCTCTTTAACAAGGATCTGGTGAACACAGTCTCCTTCATCCAATCCCAGACGGGGATCGAGATGGCTACTTTAGTACAGGTTTTGCATATCCTCCTGAGGGCCCGCGTCCTCAAACTTTTCGATCCTAACAACCCAAAGGAGGAACGGCGCACCTCGAAGACTGCAGATGCGACTGCTGTGGCAACACCCGTTACCAAACGCTCTGCCGATGACGATTCGTCTGATACTGTTATCACGCCGGAAACTCAACTGCGTTTGTACACGGACTACAACAAGTAAGTGCCCTTGACAGGTCGTCTTCCCGTTTTCGTCCTTTTCGCTGGACAGTTTGCATCGTCGTGCAAACGTTACCAAACTCGAGCAAAGATGCGTCATATGCCTGCAATAGCCTGAACCATGGTTGGCGCTTCACAAAACACCTACATCGCGAACTAAGACCGTGACACATTTCCTCCCATTCGCATCCAGGTTTATTACCAATATTTCAACTGATTATGCAAGATTTGGCAAGTTCTCAACTACCGATGTTATATAGGGCTGCACTCCCTATCAGCAGGTCCCGAGTTCGAGCCTTGGATGCTGCAACACCTGGGGTTGGGTATGTCTGGCTGATGACGACTAATAAGCAAGAAATGGTCATTCCAGTCTCTGTGGCCTTTGTCGGTAATGTTCTATTCCATATATGGGCTTAAGGGTAGTTCGTTCCATCGAGCAAAAACTATTTTTTTATGAGGTGAGTCTAAATAAGGTGCCATAATCTTTTCATGCAGCCTCTTCCCTGGTAGCCTGCCGGCAGACTGTCGATATTCCTCCGTTTTCTATCTTCAAAGATGACGTAGCCCTGAGCACCACCCAGTTGGCATCTACACAGAACACATCATTTTATCGCACCCTTAAGTCTGCTAGTCAGTCATTGCCACGCTTACTCAACGGAACAGCCTTTTAGATTTTGCTGTATTTTAGGGAGATGCCCAGAGACGCAAAGTTTTCTAGTTTCAATGCTGCATGCAGGAGTAAATTTTCTTAACTTCGATTTGAGGGATGATAACCATCTTGTCTATTAACTAGCATGTGCGTGAAAAACAGAAAAAAGAGGCAAATCTTCTCAAGGAACTAAATTACGATTTTTTACAAAGCATTCCAGGTTTCCGGTGGATTACCACTGGACATAGGTAGTTTCTTTGATACGTCATCTTTTGGTCTCCGAAAGTACTTTTTTTCCACCCGCCAGCTCTCCTCGAATCAGTAGATTGGCCGAGTGAAACAAGTCTTGATAGACAGTCGCGACGCCATGCAGATTCTGGCTGCGTAAAACTTTGGGGTGGTTTATGAAACTTCGAAAAAATGATAGTATTGTTGTTATTATCGATTAAGCAATTATTCATCTCAGCGCCATTGGTCGTGGGTAGTGTTTGTTCTTGTCAAAATCTGTTTAAGTGAAGGGTTGCCGGACAACGGTCGCGTGGTGTGACTTGGTGGAGGCGTGACTTCCGATCTCAATGGTGAGCTCCTTCGACAAAGCTGTTCAAGGTTTCATGATTTCGTCGGATGAAGGGTGAATGCAGGATTAATGGTGCGCGAAATTCGGCATGTGGTAGTACTCTTGTCCTTCCCTGGAAAGCTGCGAACTTGTGTTCAAACCCTCGTAAAAGTTATTGTTCGTTAGAACTTGACTATCGCCTATCTCGTGATTACTAGCTTCAACTTTTGAATTCCCCCGTATCCCTACCGTCTTCTTCCCTTTTCATTTTTGTCAATTTTGCATTCTTACTATAACTTACAGTTTTTGTCTCCCAAATCACTCCTCGTGCACCCTTTTCAGCAAACGTTTCCGTGTGAATCTCAACATGCCGGTGAAAACTGAAGCTAAGCAGGAGACTGAACAAACACTTGTAAACGTGGAGTCTGATCGGAAGGTTATTGTTCAGGTGAGAACTAGTTTAAAGTTGAACTGGCTTCTTGTTATTGTGCCATCCCCACTCCCACTGTTAACATTTTGGGTCTGATGCTCCCTATTTACTCTTATTCGTTGTCGCCTCTTGTCCTGACTCAAAATAACCAGAGCATTTTTTGGCTGCCTTCTCCCGTAAATGTCTTATTTCACCTTCCTTTTCGTTTCATTTTTTGGGCTGGTTTGTTTTAATCCTAAAAGAACTGGCCTTGTGTGCATTTTAGTTCCCAGTGCTATGCTGGGTCTTCCAGCACAGCTGACTTTTAACGAGACTTAAATGGCATTCGCTGACCCAATTATTTATCCGTACAGTTGTGTCTAACTTGCTTTTGCAATCCTTTTCATCCCTTAATATTTTTTTAACTGGTTCTCAGGCCTGTATTGTTCGTATCATGAAGACGCGAAAGGTGATGCCCCACAACCAGCTAATTAATGAAGTAATTACTCAACTCTCTTCTCGATTTAAACCAACTATCCCTCTCATTAAGGTGAGTGCTGTTTATTTACTGCTTTCATCTGTAAGGGATGTGCCTTTGTTTTGCACTACTGCTTATAAAGTTGGCCGGCACATGAGTGCTACTCGCATTGTGTTTTCTCTGTGGTATATCTTTGCAAGTTGATTATGTAATCTTTAGGAGATAGTTATGAAATGACACGGGGAGTGAAGTGGAAGAGTTCCTCTAAAGTATTTTCTTGAATGAAGGCTTGAAGTGCATCGTTATTGATCGTATTAGTTTTAGTGCATAGTCGATGTATAGAGCAAGCCCCTCTCCCACCCCCAGTCTCCTTGACTTGATCAGGCCCAGGCGGCGGGGGGGGGGGAGATTCTGGTAGATACCGCGCTAGTCTTATCTCACGATAATCAAATTCACGTCCAAGTCACCGCCCCTGACCCACCTTGCTGTGGGACATACAGTGACCCTCGTCGGATATAGCAGTCGATCTGTCGGATAGAACAAGTGCCCTCCGTTATGCAAGTAGACCAAATCGGTCACTTTCCAGCTACTGCGCGTGTTAGCGCTACTTTTTGATACAGCGTTGTTGCGTTGAGCGCTGGATTTTGGTTGCCCCAGGTTTTATTATTCTGCTGAACTCCGGAGGTTTTCCGTCTTGAGGTTGGAGCACGTTTGGTTGCCGACCGTGTCAAATTAACTAACAATACCTATTCCTTATCCGCACACTTTTGTTGTCTGCTATAGCCTTCCATCCCATTTTTCATCCCTAATAAATCTCATTCCTACTTGTTTTTCTTCGTCCTTGTAGCATTCTTTAAACTCACTCATTGAGCGGGAGTATATCAAGCGTGATCTGAATAACCGTGAAACCTACGAGTACATTGCATAGTTACTCCTTTCGCGACTCTTACATTCTTGCATTCGTTTGCTTCCTCCCACCGCCTGCTCGGCCATCCGCATGGGATAATATCGCGTTACCTGATCGACCCTGGCTGCTGTTCCACGTGCGTGTGTGTGTGTGTGTGCATCTCGTTGTATTTATTTGAAATTTCTTCACGCTACCCTCTGCTTTCGAAACACGTTTCCGCTGGGCACAACAGTCTTCGCAGCGGCCCCCATTAAGGTGCTGGCTAACAACCGTTACTATGCCTTGCCATATGTGGATCATTTGAGGCTCTCTCTTTCTCTCTCTTCGTCCAACCTGTCCCATTGTGGAGAAATTTTATTTCGCGTACGGCATGGAGGCTCACCTTGCAGTGACTCTTTTCATAACCTTTCTATGACCTCTCCACCCCCCCCCACTCTTCGTTAACCTTGTTCCTAGCGTTTCTCACTCTGATCCAAAATTTGTTAGGCTAAGTATGCTATTTTTACTGTTCACTCACCCATGCGCTTTTGCACTTTCTTTTGCTACTACTACTAATTTCAATTAGTAGCATGACGATGGTTCATTGTCGACCGTCTTTGGTGTTACAAGAGGTTGCGATACATTTTCACTCACGTGTAGAAGCTTTTTACTTGTATTTTTCCCTTGTATATCTCTTGAAAATCCGGCCAAAAAGAATGCCTATTAGTTCTTTACTTTCTTCTGTTTCACTCTGAAATATGTGAAAGTCCTCTTAGTCACTTCTATAGTAAGTTAGTCCAATAGCTTTGGTACTATTCTTACCCTCGTTATTTTTGACCGCCATATTTACAGACAGCTTGGGTCACCAGTTTGTACCGTTGCAGTTGAGGTTGCTCCAGAAGCTGATTTCCATTTAAACTCTCGAGCCAATACAAAACGACAGTGATAGTTTACGCTGGTTGCTTGTACTCTAAGATGGAAACATTTAGGTCGGTTCGGAATCACTGGCGTGCAAATTTCTTGGAGAAAAATCCCTTAAAATAATTCTATGCTCGTTTCCTGGGTAATTCGGTTTGGGGGGCTTGACATGGTGCGGCTTCCGGAATACGTGTTTTGTTAAGTTAGGCGTCGGATCGGGGGGAGAATTATTCGAAAGTGTAGTGTTACTATTAGAGCTCGGTCGTCAGCCAGCTAAATAACTGAATAGGCTTCTTAATCAGCCGATGTATATTGCCTCGTGGCTGAACCGTTAAGATGTCCACCCCCCAGTTACTTGGTGCAGGGTTAGGTCCCCAGATCAGACATGAGTAACTGGCTGACAATGACTTGAGTGCCAGAAATGGCTGTTTCCTCTCCCGTAGTTCTTTATGGTAGTTTTTCCAACCCATTTATTTGGTCTCAATGCGGCAGCTTTCAAGGGTTCTATGTCGGAGCTCTGTCTCTGCATCTTTAGCCCACTTCCGCATCAGGCAACTGACCGGCTCGGACAGTGGTTTGACTGTAGGGGTGGGGGAGAGAGTGAGGTCATCAGCTCAGCGCATGTTGCGCTAAAAAGCCGTGGCTTTGAAGGTTGCCAACTGACGGGATAACTCGGACCGCGTGGTCAGCCCAATGTGTATATTGCGTGGAGTGGCGGACTGAGAGTCAGGCTGCAATGGCTCCTTCTTAATGTGGCATTTATGGCACCCCCACTCCGTGGGATCCGAGCCAGGTGCGGTGGTACGCCCAGGGGTGGCTACGGTTGCACCAGCCACCTGCGCCCTCGCCCATCTCCGGTCTTATTGACTCTGTCTTGACACCGGGCTCAGGTGGGGGATGAGGAGAGCGTGCGGTAGCTGCAGCGCAAGGCTACTATCACTTGAAACTAATTCACGCGCAAGTCACCGTCCCTGCACCACCTGGTGTGGAGCATACGGTGGACCTCGTCAAAATTGACGGTCGAACTATCGAAAGTTTGACTCACACCTAGCCACTCGTTAATTCGTAAGTCACCACACAAGAATTCGAAAAACCATGCTGCAAGCCGGGATTGAGCCCACGACCACCACTGCTCTGGCCATGCTCGCTGACCACTCTACCGCCTCATCACGGAGGCGGACGCTATCACAAATTAATATTAACGCTATTGACAGCAATGCCATATGCGGTGGCTGTCAGAAACTGTCAATGAAGCTAAGCCAGTTCGAGAATGAGATAAGACAATTAAATTATGCTTTTAAAAAAGTAGATGTCACACAGGTGTCCACTGAGCGACTTACTAGGAGCAAAACTATTGATACTTGAACAAAAGGCATCCCAACAACTTCGGCAGCTGCTACGACTACCGAACAACAAGAAACAATGGCGCAGGACAAAAACAGTCCGCCTAAAACAAAACCTTCAAAAAACGCAAATCTAACATCAAGAAAG
The DNA here is from genome assembly GCA_017591395.1 of Schistocephalus solidus. Lineage (NCBI taxonomy): Eukaryota > Metazoa > Platyhelminthes > Cestoda > Diphyllobothriidea > Diphyllobothriidae > Schistocephalus > Schistocephalus solidus. Next base: position 101,336 of record WEDG01005259.1, read on the forward strand.
AAAAAGTTAATGGACAACCGACTTCGAGAGATGCCTCAAAAACTAGAACAAGGGGCTTCGACCATTGCCTCGTCCACCACAGGTAATACTGTGATTCACACACCAAGCGCAAGCAGTGGTATTGATTCTACAACCGGAACTACCACCTGCGATTCAAAATCGTCGAAGCCATGGAATTCGCTGAAATTGAAAAACCGGAACAAAGCCAAGATATAGCCAAGCAACATCCGCTCCGTCATCACCAGTACGCAGCGTGAAACATTTCCACCAGATAGTGGACGACAGCGTCGTAGGTACAAAAAATGCCACTGACAGGAAAAAGGCTTCATAATACAGGGACAAACTGAGCCAATAGCTACAACACCCGTAGACGGATATTCCGAACACATGAACCACTTTCCTGAACTTCTAAACAATATGCTGGAACCCAATACGTCGATTTAATTGAAAAAAGCCTTCCGTCTGGGAAAACGGTCCGAAAGCCAATCTGAATCAACACGTCCTAGGCCTCTAAAAGTTATCTTTACCAGTCACAGGAAGCCAGGCTCGTTCTTTCTGTCAGAGATTCTCGATGTTCGATTACAAACACTTTGCATCTCCAGCGCAAATTTGGGATGGCATCAGCATCAACCATCATAGTGGCGAGATGGGAGGAACCCACTGCGATCAGCCACAGTCCGCTTAGAGCCCGGGTGAGGTGGGAACATTAAAGACTACGAGGAACATCCAAGCATGGAAAGATGCAACCTCGATATTTCTATGCTGACCGAAAAAAAAACTACCAGTAGGTGTTGAAAACTGAAGAACCCACCATGATCGTCACCAGATTGCCTGGGGTCTAAGTGAGGAGTTGGCATTCCATACCGTGAAAAATTGCTGGATGTGGCCTGTAATAGAAGTTGATATAGTATCAAATTAAAAAAACGGAACTGTGAAACGCAAGTGAGAGTATACATACGCTGCGCTGCAACTTGTTTATTTTGTTTATCCACATGATGTTCTTAAGTCACTTTAAGTAACTTAATTTAGGGAAGTAGGCTTTCACCCTTGAGCTCCCTATTCACATTTAAAAATTTCAATAGAATAAACGTTTACAGTAATAAATCTGACAAATGGAAATGTACGGACCACCTCGTCAGAAAGTCTGTTCCATGCTCAAACGACCCTCTGCGAAAAGGCGTTCTGACGGACGTCTGTGTTGATCAATTTCCTCTGCAGTTTAAAGGGATGATCTCGCAGATGTTCCGTCCCAGCCAATTCGAAGAAGTCAGCAAATAATAGGGCACGTTCGTGGCCTCCAACAATCCGGTAGATTTGGAAAAGGTCACCACGTAGTTGCCTGTAATTGAGAGGAAACAAATCAAGTTCAGTGCGTCTGGCTTCATAAGGCAGTTAAATAAGATTCCTGACCATCTTCGTAGCCCTCGCCTGCACTCGCTCCAACTGTAGATAATCCTTCTTAAACCACAGATGCCAGACCTGGACGGCAAATTCAAAGTGAGATCGAAAATATGCCCCGTAGGCTTTTCAGAAGATTTCCTTATCAGTCTTCATAAAATCCACATCTGAGCGCAAATAAGACCTGTTTTGCGCGTTTAGCTTCCTTTAAACACTGTGAAGATGGTTTGAGTGAGGAGTTTATTAGAACACCAAGGTCCTTTTGTTTCTCAAAATTGAAAGGTGCTGCCCATTGAGAATGTTTTGGTTAGAATCATCCTCTTCACTGGTCCTTCTGGTACGCAGTCTTAGGACCACACACTTCCCAACGTTAAAATTTAAGAGCCATCGAGCAGACCAGTTGCTAAATGGTTGAGATCCTCTTGAAGTGCGTGCCTATCGGAATCAGATCTGATGACCCTCCACAGTTTAAAATCGTCTGCAAACATGACAGCGCTGCAACCCAGGTCGTCGACACAGTAGTTTATGCACACTAAGAAGAGTAACGGCCAAAAGACGGAGCCTTGAGGGACACCACTTAGGATCGGAGTAGGTGTTGACTTCGAGGTATCGACGCACACAGTTTGCAATCTTCCTGAAAGAAAAATGTGCGATCCATGTCAGCAGCATTCCTCTAATGCAAATTTCAGATAATTTATAGATGAGACGTTCGTGTGGGACACTGTCAAACGCCTTCTTGAAATCAGTGTATATGACGTTGACCCTACCATTTTCGTCCAATGCGTGAGTCCACTGCTCTGTGGAGAGTAATAAACTGGAAAGACAGGAGCGATTATGTCTGAAGCTATACTGGAGCTCTGAGAGTAATTGGTTTTCCTCAAGGAAATTCATGGTCGCCTTCTTAATTATTGATTCCATTATTTTACAGCAAATGGAGGTTAAGCTGACAGGCCGATAAATGTTGACATTAGATCGAGCCGCACTCTTGCATATGGGGTATATATTTGCTGCCTTCCATTCGGATGGCAGTTAACCTGATTTAAATTACGAATTGAATACATAAGCTAGTGGTTTGGAGAGTTTACGGCCCAGAAACTGTGCTGATAATGTACATGAGGCTAAGATCGTCCAAACTTATTGTTAGTTGGTGCTTTTGACTACGGATTTTTCATGCTTAACTACGAAAACAACTCGGCTGCATGCCAGTTTACAGGCTACCTCAAAATGACTATACGGCGTGGATTGAGCATTCAGATAAAGAAACGTCTCATACCTTAGTTAAATTTTAGTAAAGCTTTGGATTATAAGAATATGCTTGGGCATTCTGTCATTTACGGTAAAAAACTTCAGCGTGGGAAACACCACAGTCTAGAATGAGAATGTTTAGTCACGAGGATAATGGTATTTCGCAATTTCGATTTCTTATCGTAGGATAGTGTCTCTGTCTTAGATAGGGTTGGAGGGGAAAACTGCACATTGGTGGCCCAAGCATTAGTCGGCTGAATGACAGAATGCAGGGTTCAAGGCGTTTCCCTGAAAATGAGACATTACATGGAGGATAAAAACTAGGAATTCCGCCATTACGGAGGACGGGTTCAGTTGATTCGACAATCAAGAGTTTCGGAAGATTAAACTAAATGCAAAGGGCAAGTTATAGAACTTTGAACAAAAGGATAATTTCATCGAAATTTTGCCTTCCTAAGTAATACATATATATACATATGCGGTGGGGCGTCGAAGCTCAGTCGGCTAGAGCGTTGGCTGTTCTAAAAGCCTTTCCCCTTTTCTGGCGTGGTTTCGTATCCAACTGAGGCCGTTGAGTTTTTTACAAGTGGGTCAAAGGGATATATATATATATATACCTTTAAGGCTTAACTTCCAACCCCTTTCAATTAGCACAGTGGTTGAGTATGAATACGAGCAGCTAGGATACTGCTTGTATTCATTAAGTAAAGTCACCCTTAGTAGGGAAACCATCCGGATCAAGAAGTTACTATATAGTTATCTAATTACCACTTTTGAACACAAATATTTGGCATTCGGCTAAGAGCGAATTTAGTTTCTCAGTTCGTAAAAAGATCCGCATTCTGGCCAGCTGGTCATAATGCGAATCTCTTTGTGACCTGCAGAACTGGGGCGAAATATCAGAGTTCAGTACTGTGATTTCATAAATAGCCAATGTTTTCTGTTGCACGAAGATTCACGAATCAGGACCACGCTATCGTAAACCGGACCACGTATACTCTCGTATTTTTTAGTAATTTGTCTTCAACTTGTTGGACAGAGTGAAGATAATACAAATTTTTAAAGAAAGAGCACAACCATATTCAAGATGCAGAATAAGTGTGCAGCGCTATGAAACTTCGGAATAACTGACATCGGTTTTCGTCCAGTAGCCCTGGCTTGGCCAATTGGCAAGTGTATAAAGCTGCTATGGTAATATCTTCAAACGCGCATGTCTTAAGGAGGTTCAGTTTTTTTTGAGGATCACTTTCAGATCTATATTCACACGTTTTACAATACACACTTTCAGTTGCCAGCTTTCCCTTGTCAACGTTGAACTTGCTAAGTACGGCTAATAAGACTTGTCAGTAATGGCAAATTCGCATTGGAAATCTTAAAAAAACTTGTAAATTAAAATCTCCAAAACCAGTGGGACATTTTAGATAACGGACAGAGTTTCTCTTGAGGCTTTAACTTAAAGCCAAGTCTCATATCGTGAACGACTCATATAAACAACTAGTTGGCGCGAACGTTTATTTAGCGGTTTACTATGTCTGTCGCCGCTTCCTATGTGCTCTTAACCTACAAACTATGGAGAGAGGCAGAGTGAGGGTTTCTTTCCGAGCAGGCTATAATCGTAAGAATATATAAAATAATCTTCAACGTTATTTGCATCTACCAAGCACAGTGCTTTCTTTTTTGGGCCTTCGGTCTACCTTCCATTGAGTAGCGTACTGTTCAATTTTTTAGAAACGGCATTCAAGTTACCACATCAGTCATTTTCGCCGAGGGTTCTGTCGAGTTTGCGATGGCGTAGCTGTGTGCCACCTGACGGTAGGCCTTTACCAGACTGGCGCCTTCACTACCCACCAACAGGATTGCCCTGTCCCTCTGGCCAATTTTTAGGAAGCCCAGGTTTTTCGGGTCTACCGTTCCAACCCACAGGACACAAGTTTCGTCGTCCTGTGAACAGTCAGTTGCACAAGATTCGCCCCGGATCTGTTCGATTTCCATACTTGCGTTCAAAAAAGCGAAGAAGAAGCTTCAAAACCCCTTCAAAGCAGACGCTGAATCCAAACGATCCTCTTAATCTGCAAGACTTGATGAACGAAACTGACCGTCGGCGAACTGAGGGCTTATCACCCCTCCGAGGTGACTCTCGCTACGGTACACCTGCCCTGAGTATCAGTGGCGAACTAAGCAATGCTAGCCCTGCAGTCGGCGCTGCTCTAACCGCAAGCTTAACCCAAATAGTTATTGAGCGAACGAGAGGCAAGTGTCTTTCGTCCAGGGGACGAAGTTATCAGCGGCATTTTCGCCGGGGCCGGTGGCAAAATCGGCGTTTACCTGTAAGTGGTAACTACCCCGATTATTACTCTCGTCGAGATCCGGAGGATCGCATAAGATTTCTCATGCCCGAGTGGTTTTCTAACGGTGACATAGCCGATTATGGTTGTCATAATGGAACGCTTACATTTCGCATTCTTGAAAAATTCCCGGATATACACAAGATTGACGCATTTGATTGTGATCCAGAACTGATTGAAAATGCCAAGAGTATGCAGCGGGAAAGGATCAGATGGGGAGCTCAGGCTAACACAAAATACGACAAAATAAACTTCCAGGTTGCCAACTGGAGTGAATGCACGTCATTTGACGACGAACCCACATATAACACGATCCTCGCTTTCAGCGTAACTAAATGGATTCATCTAAATTACGGTGACGCTGGACTGATGCGCTTCTTTCGACGTGTATTTAACCTACTAAGGCCAGGCGGACACCTACTGCTCGAACCACAGCCTAAATCGTCGTACAAAAAGACTCGCTTTACGGCAAGTTTTCATTTAAATCTAACATTTTTCTAGGCTGTACAACAAGAGAATTATAAAGGCATGACTATAGATCCATCAAACCTGGAACCTTTGTTGCTAGACGTCGGTTTTTCGTATTTTGACAAAATAAAAGTTCCTCGTCCAAACGAAGCTTTCCAAAGGAATATAATTTTATGCTCCAAGTCCTATGGTATCACGCCGTCATCCATCCGCAACGATTGTCGTAGAGAGACCCAAATGTGGCGAGACTCCCCTTCGTCGGATGGATTGGCCCCCCAAGGCCCACCTCCCGTCAATTATTGCCCCCAAACACCCAGTTATACAGCGCTCGTTTCACCCAGGTCGTCTGTGCGCTTTCCTACCCCAGAACCATCTACTGCAACACCGGATAGTCTTCATTTCGAAGTAATCTCGAGTACTGTATCAACGACAGAAGCCACCAGTGGGGTTCCAGTTGAAGCATCCCCACTTCTATCTATTGTGGATAACTCGGGCGTCATAGTATCCGTGCCAGATTCTACTTCTGAACAGTAAACTTGTTTTCCTATCTGTAAATATGTCACATATTGTGTAATTAATATGCCTATTATCTAGTACTTATCAATTTGATATGCCATCGAGTTCAACTCTTATATTAGCTAACTGTGAATGGGCTGACTGGCAAATGTATCATATTCACTTTCACGAGTTTATGGGATCCGTTAATTTTGACACCATATGCCGTCTACGCCTACCTCCCATCAGTCGACCAGGTACAGTCGCTACCGGGGCTGTAATTTGATAATAGGACAACATGCATGTTCTGGTGCCTCCTCGGCAAGGCTACGACTACTGCTTGTGTAGCCAATCTGGACGATGTTTAACATTGCGGTATGTTGTAACAGGGCTTACAAGTTTAACCCACTTTTGTTATGAATTATTGCCTAAGGTGCGGGGTTGCGTTTAATGCAACTGCATAGGGTTCATGACGCAGGTGTTGGGTAAGGTCCTGAACTACTTCAGCTGCCTTTGCAATGGGGTGCTTGTCTTTTTCGTTGATTGGCACTTACAGTGGTCAGAAATCTATCATCGATGGTAAAATTTCAGAAACTACACCTGGCTGACTTGGCGATGCCCGGGGCCTTAACCTTTCACCATGATCGAAATTTTGCAATGAACCCATAAAACTGACGGCTGTTCTCTGAGTAGCATTAGTCTGGGTTACGGTCCCTAAGCTGAATCTTCGATAAATGCATCCTTTGTATAGTTTGATATGCAGCCGGAGCATACTGTCATGTTTTCAGGGTCATTGGACACCTTTCTGTTCCACTGGATCTGACAATAACAAACTTCGCGGTCATATCAGGGAGGTTTATTGTGTGGCTTTCCTGGTATTTCATTTCAGTATCCGTTTTGACTGACCGCAATAATCACTCAACCTCTGCCACCCGGCTGATTTCTCCTTGCATTTAGTCTAATTACTCACGGCGTCGAGGGCAAACTTCACAACATTATCGTTGCTTTATTTATAAATATACATATCCGATGGCGACGTCCAGGAGGGCTGATGTTTCGTTATAGTTCGTATATTTGAGAGGGCAACTACCTTCCATGGGTCGTTAAGCCGTAATCTCGGGAAAACCGCCGAGTTGTCGAAATTGGCGCTTGGATATAATGCAGGTGCCAATCCCGTTCTCATTGTTGCCTATGGCAACCGGGTTCATAATCTACCTGAGTGGTGTAACACCAACCTACTTTATGGACACGCGGGCGGTACACAGAACTAGTTTTCAACTGAGAAGTAAACTCGCAGGCTGACCGACTGCTACCAGGACATGGGCGCTGAGCTTTAGCACATCGCCGACTGCGTTGTAAAATGCTGTAAAGCCCAATGATGTCACTGTGACCTGGCGACCGCGAGCCGACACTAAGTGATATTACTTTTCGACGTTGCCCTTCGGGGCTTGTGACCCAAGATGCTAGAGGAGACAACCTTGAAAAGAACATTCTAGTGGCCCTTGAGGACGCCTGTATCTAAACTTCGTAGGAAATTCCATATCTATTATGTCCGAGAACGTTATTCCGATCTGATTTGCAATGGGAACGGAGGTGTCCCGCAACCCTGTTCCAGTGCTAACAGCGATATGTTGTGGCGATCACCCTCCCTCAATAAGCAGAGGATACCCTGCTTACGACGAAGCCAAACAAGGACTGGCGGGCGTGTTTATGACTGAAGAACTTTGCTAGCATCTCCGCCGTGTTTTTACATGTAATAACCTCATGTGCCGGACTCGCACGACAACTAGACATCAGCTGCCAAACTAGTTAATCTTCTACACCGTTATCTAGTGGTTTATGCCCGTGCCTATATTAGTTAGGTGACTCTTCAAGCAATCACATAATTGGATGCTCTTGGCCTGACCGTCTATGTGGCAACTGCGGACGGATGTTGATCTTCTCTAGGCAGGACTGGCTGGCAGACAACATACGTGGAACCTCGCTTCAACTATCTGCTAACCTGATATTTGAACTGTAGTTGTACGGCCGGACTGACTGACTGAATTTTAGTCAATTTAAGGTTCCGTAGCTCGGTTCGTAATAACGATTTGATGCCTGGTGCCGAACTCTATAATAATACTGGGATGGACCATGTTCTTAGTCGTACACTAAAGATTCGCGTCTCATCACCTAAGACGCTTTGATGCCACAAACATACGACGACTCATCACAGTCCAGACTCTGAGCGCTGATACAATGTTTTCTTTGGCTATGCGAGTCGAAGGAGAAGTCAGTAGCAAATGGCTGTCACTGAAGCCCTCATTCCGAGGGGAAACTGTTAGAGTTTTAGGATTTACCCAATGGTTTCGTAATAAAAACCTTACAGTTTCCTGTCCAAACAGCTAGAGCTAGGTCCCGCAACGGAGGTTTTCTGTCAACATAACAAAAATGGCAGCAAAGTCGACCGTCCGAGGCAACTGCAAAAACGATTTGGCTGCATTTTTGACCCCCAAATGCTCGATAACACCAGCTTATTCGCAGTGCTAATGGTAGGCACTATACACTGAGCGTTTCTCTTTGCGAATACCCCACGTTGACGTCGCCACAAAATTCAATTTTGTTCATCCTGCGTTCTCTTGTCGGATAAAATAACTAGCTCGTATGCCTCACAAATAATTTTTGTGATTGAGACGTGCTATCGCCCAACCAGAATTTCAGTTCTGCCCTATTAT